>VOSG01000086.1:0-103610 GCA_009761265.1 Halicephalobus sp. NKZ332
CGCTTCACATGATTTTTTTCGAGTTTATCACTTATGAATTCATTTTTAATAAATTTTGTTAAATTATACACAATTTGTTTTTTTGTAATTCATACTTTTCGTTGTTTTTGATTTTCTGAATTGATAGCTGCAAGGTTCACTAGAATTGTATAGCTGTTTTCTAATCTTTTTGATAAAGGACCTCATATGCAGTTAAAAAAGCTTCATATTCATTACAAAAATTGGAAAAAGAACATTAAAGAACGAAAAAATTTTCGCGTTGAGACCTGTAGTCGTATAACCGTAAAGGACCGACAATCCAATATTTCTGACCAGAGGGAAAGATACGTGTGTTCCCTTACCAAAATTACTTATTTCCATACGGGTTGATACTTACCGGTACCCTCAGTGATCGACAACCCCATATGATTTTTAGTGGAAAATGATCCTCATTGGATTTTATTAGACACATTCTTCAGGATTTTTCACCAAATTGGTCCTAAGACGAAAAAAATTTAACAAATAAAATGCGAATTTTGACATATTTTACTTCATATCTCTTCGGGTGCCACCCTTTTTTCCTCTAACTTTCCCACTATCCGATGTAAAAATTGATGAGGATTCAGAATTTAATTCTCTGTCGAATGATGTATGACACATTGAATGAAAAAAATCGTATGCCTTCAGAATCCACTTCAGAAGTCCGGACTTCGATTTTTGACAATTTTTTCTTATAATAATTCCATGGACAAAATCTCATCAAAATACAGAAATCCTCCGAGCTATTTCCCCGAGGTCCTCGATTCTCTCAAAAAACGCGTTATATAACCATAGTCTTGCGAATTTTCATTTTCCTTTAAAAGTGTTGTATTTTGTAACATTTTGTATTGCATAAAATATATGTTTGAAGGAAATCAGAACAAAAATATTAAAAGCCTTTCAGTTTCTGTTGGAGTTGTGTCTATGTTGTTATTATTGGACGGACTTTGTCTTTTGGAACAAGGAATTACTAAACTAAACAAAATAGCTGACATAGTTCACATTCATGGAGAACTTTTGAGTATCATCAGGAAGAAAAAGTTAGAAGACAGGTATACTCCTGGAAAGTACCTTTTACTAATTAAAATCGAATATTTCTGTTTCTAGATATTTTTCTTCATTTCATCACGTGTCTGTTCATCTTTGATTGTTGATATCACTTTTAAAGATGATTCCGAAAGAAGCTTCGATCTGTGTCAGATTACAGAACAGCCGATATCTCTACCCTGTATTTCAAGGAAGGGTTTGGTGGAATTTAACCTTGATATCAATACCCGTTACAAGAATAACAAGATAAATCTTTGGATTCACGATATTTGTAACATCGATATCGACTGTCGTATTGGATGTATTGCAGTCCATGATGTTCTATGAATGGGTGAGAAGAATGATGTCGTGACCTGTGAGCCCATGAAGATTTCTCAGTTAGAAATTGATTCAGAATCAAGTCACGTTTCATCTTATTTGCCGACACAATATAAACCTTATTTTCTGTGAAAGAATTTATCCTTGACTACGAACGACATTTTTATTTGCTTAGATGGAACTCTTTTACCTTTCAACCCATTTGAAAACGAAGTTTGACCAAAAGTTAGACCTACTTAAATTTGACAATTAGCACCACGAATTCGAAGAAAGTGGGTTTTCTGTCTTTAATGAAACAAAATGATGGAATTACTAAAATCAGGTTGCGTTGACCCCTAATTCGGTGACAATGAGAACACTTGTTTCTTGATTAGATGAACTTCAAAAGCATTACATGGAATTAATTTCAATGAACTGAAGCTAAATATAGTATTGGTAGTTTTTTATTTTCCCAACCAGCAGTTTACTTTTAGATTTCTGTCTAACGATAATAGAATTTCCCAAAAAAGTTGTACGACTTTATTAGGAAAACTACAAAATTCAATCCCTTCCTCCCAACCAACATTTGATTAAACATTATAACTCAGGAGTATCATTTCATTCTGGAAATATTTTCTCGACAATTTAACTTGCTACTGAAGTCTTTTTGATGTTTCTATTTTTAGTTTCATAACCAGTCGGGGATTGATGAAAACAAAATCCGAACTAGGTCCTTGGCTGTGACTTTTTAAAATTGAGAAGTTGTCACCCCTGATACTCGAATTAACTGATTTCCCATTTACAACGCCAGGTAAATTTCAAAAATGTGGTACACCTAGTTAGAACTATTTTCGATTTGTTGCTTGGAATTCGTTCAAGGACGGTGACCCAGTCCCCTCGTTTTTGTGTCGCGCGAAGTTGACAGTCGTCAGTCGATCCTCGACTATCTTCTATCTCTGTTGGTTCTGCCTAACGGTCAGCAAAATGCTTAGCGAAGGCGGGGCGGATTAGAGCCAGATAGAGTACAGCAGTGGTTGCCAATGGAATTTTGATGACCGTGCGTAACTGGAATCAACTGGAGCAGCACCTCGGGGCAGATGGTCGAAACTGTTTCCTGGCATCCGAAAGCCGGACGCACGAAAATCAAAGAGAGCCCTAGGCTAAAAGTAGTCCGGCAGAATCTAACATTGCATCCGACTGCCCTCGATCAGTCGTGCAGCGTAGATCTGGAACAGTCAATTGATCGCTGAGGATAGGGTCGCAGTCCGTTCCAATGATAAAGTTAATCCTTTCATTGGCCCTCTGTGGGGTCGTTGTCGGCCAGTATGAAACCTTCCCTCTGGGTCCAAGGTCAGCAGCTAAGCCCACTATTGCTCCAGAACTCAGACATTATTTCGAACTCGATGGACACGCAGCTCAGTTGGTGGATTCCTTGATCGGACCTCGACCCGGCGGGTTCTTCCCAGAGAAAACCTACGACGTCGCTTCCAGAAGCGGTTCTGGTGGACAGGAAGGATCATTAGAGAAGACTTTAGAGTCCTTCTTCAGCTCCCCAGTTGGTTCTAATCCTGGGGATTTGCCTCCAGGATTCAACCAAGGATTTTCCTTGTTGAATGGAAACCAGCCTGCTCTGACTTCCTTTCAGGACTCTGCCAAGCCTACAGTATGTTTTGTTTTTTCATAATGATTACGAATTCATTTTTCAGGAAATAAATGCGGAAGAAAAGGCTCAAGGTGGATCATCGATCTCCGGAATCCCCAACTATTTCCCGAAGCTTCCCAAGTACCCTGTTCAAGCTCCCCCCGAAATCCGTCGTCAGAAAGTGACTCTGGATCACGCTCCAGAAATCCCTAAAATCGAATCCAGACCGGCTGTTCCTGAAGGTGGATTCGGACCTGTCGAGAACGAAATCCGTCGTCATCCCACTTCCGTCTCTGAAGTCGTCGCTTCCAGCGACAGTGAATCTAACTCCGAATATGGAAACGCTCCACTCGCCGACGAGAACCCCTCCGGAGGTGGACTCATCGGGACTCTCTTCGACATGATCGGACTCAACAAGGACCACAAGCCCGCTGAAAACGTAGACATCACCAAGACCGTCGGGAACCTTCTAGGAGGACCCAACAGTCCTATTCCAGGAAAGGATTTGCTCAGCAGTGCCCTCTACAAGGCTCTGACTGCCGGTTCCATCCAGAAGAACGGAACAGACCCGTCGAATTCCACTTTAACCTTGACTCCAGGTCAACAAGCTGCTGTTGATGAAGGTGTCTCGATGCTTGGGGGAATCATCACCAATCCCAGCAGTCCTTTCTGCAATCCCAAGCCTGTTCCCGTCTCTCAGTTCAGCATTGACGCGTTTATGGGTCAATGGTACCAGGTAGAGTTGACATTGATTCAAATCTTCTCCGATATGGATCGATAAGAAATTCTTTTCTAGGTCTTGTATTCGCAAATCGCTAGCAAAAACCCATGCAGCATGTTAGCTTACAAAAAACTTTCCGATGTTGGAAATGGAGGAATTGGAACAATTTTCGAGATATTCGAATACAGTACAGACGGAACTCCCTACACTGCCCCGAAGATCACCAGCGGTTATGGTATTCTGAAGCAAGTCGGAGAACTCATCTACAGAACAAGCAGCTCCAAGGACGACGTTGATGTCCATGTCCTCCACACCGGACCCATCAACGCCAATGGAGAATACGAGTTTGTCGTCCTTTCGACAAACTGCAACTTCCCCATCCACGTCCTTGCTCGAGATCCCACTGTGTACAAACAGAGGTATGAGGCCGCCGTCAAGCAGATCCTGCAACAGAAAGGATTGATGAGCGGATTTTCTGTTCTTTTCAACGTTGTCCAAGACGTCGACGTCTCCACTTGCACATTCCCCCCATCACTCTTTAAATTCAGAGGATAATTGTCCTGATTCTCCAATTTTGACATTCCAAATACTTTCATCCTAATTTAATAATAATTGTTATTGATCATGCAATATAAAAAATAAAAAATCCCACATGTTGCCTGAGGGAACGAGTGGTCACTCTTCGCAACCACCTGCTGGTCATCCCGTGACAGCCATTCCTTCTTTTTGTGGCTTCTGTCCTCTCATTTTTGATTTGCGCAAGGTTGTTATGGAAACCTGAGTCGTGTTTTACTTTCTGAGGAAATTCCTCAACATCAATTCCGTTTCGAAATGGGTATTTTTTTATTGACCAGATAGTGGCTTTTTGATGATTTCGAAAGTTTTATTCTTTTCGCGAAATCCAAATGGTGCGGACTTATGCATATAATCCATCGACCCAGTCAGCTGGTCTTCCTGGATCGAGGAAGCCTCCACCTGAACTGGAGGAAGAGAACTACAGACAGCCACAGGTCGTCGAAAACAAAGTCTACCGGACGCCTCCACCGTTCAATAATCTCCCTCCACAAAATTTGGATGTTTCCTTATCCAGCAGCTCTACGGGAAGCAATGACATTCCTACTCGTCCACAGATTGTTTCTGGATCGACACAATTGTTCGGAGTTCGATCTATATTGATAAATGGTCAGCAATTCTATCAACCTATTGATCCTCAGCTAAATTATCTGATAAACAAAGAATTCGCAGCTATCGGATTACTCGGAAATCAGAGGGAGAGTTCTGCAGCCCCATCTGATCCAGCTCAATCTCAAAGAACTTCAGCTCAGAAAAAAAATGACTTCCAGCATCAACAAACGACTATGGCTTTTTTCCAGATGGCGACACAACCTCAGGTTTTCCATTCTCTTTCCTATTCGAATCTACCTCAACTGAACAACTCTAATAACTCTAGCAATTCCCAATCGTTGAGTCAACAGATCCCTCGATCAGATAGCGTGAAAGCTTTCAGTGAATTTGGTCGAGCTATTCAGAGAAACTCTGTAGGCATGCCTATTGTTTATGGACGATCTATTGAGAACTCGGTGAAGGTAACTAATAAGAAACAAAAGGACGGTCATTTCCCTATTGTCCAAAAATGCATCCAGGCCTTTTGTTTCCGATGTTTTTTACAGGCTTGGAATTTTAACTAGATAAAAGCCATGAAACAGTCTTTTAGTAGGGAAGTCTGTCCTAGCAACAGCAGCGTGTCTGGGGTTTTAAAAGAAAAAGTTTCGATTTCAGAAAGACAAAGAGATGATCGAAGACCTGCCGTGGGCCAGGGGAAATCCCCAACCCCGGAGCGGAAAACGGGGGACAGCTCATTGGAATGCAGGCCAGAGAATCGCTCCAGTACCGTCTTCTATCTATGCTGTAAGTTTGTTATCGATTACGAAATCACCAAACCTCCTTGCACAGAACAAAGAACCGATTACCGTAACACGAGAACTGGTCGACGGTTCGAACTACAGAAGTGTGATTGCCTCACCACCCCCTCCTTTGCATCTGTATGACCAGTTTGTATGTTTTGCTGTGATTATGTAATTTCGTAATCCCATCTTAATAACTGTTATAGGACTCAGATCCGTATTCATCGCTCAACTATGCTCCTCCTCTACCGGTAAACATGCCTTCATTGAACATGAAAAGCGAAGTCAATACTTACGGTTCCTTCTACAACGACCCGGTTTCAATGGCCAGACAGTCCTATGTCCCCTCTAATAACTATCAGTACTCGAGTATTGGGACTCACGACCCGAAGTCAGAGAAGGAGCAACATAAAATGGAACTACTTCAGCAGATTGAAGACAACAGATTACGGAAGGAATACGAGAAACTACGGGAAAGACGGATCGAGGAAAGGGAAATGTGGAGGTCTCAGGTATTCCAAGCTCGACAACAAGCGGAGATCGATGCAGAGCAAAACGCGGCTAAAGTTAAAGCCCTCGCTATGGAGAAAAAATCCCTAGCATTGGCATCATTGCACACTAACTTAGGGAAACAAAACAGATCGGGAATGGATTCGAGAGACGACCATCGATATCGAAGGAATTCTGGGACTGATGGAATGAGTGGTCCTGAGAGGAAATTAGAGTGGTGGGAGAAGAAGAATACCTTCAACGAACAAAGAGGAAAGTCTCCCGTGATCCCGACATTACGGAATAAAATGAATCAGGGTAACGGACAACATCCGGTAGAACACGAAATTATCCGGGAATCGACACCAGTAACTCCGGTGAGAGCAAGAGAACTTACTCCACAGAGGAGGAGTTCCAGTCATACTCCTACCCCCGTGAACAGAAGATCCCCAGCTCCACCGAGACCGGAATCCAGACCGATCAGACCAGCGGCTAGGGCTTCTGCAAGGTAGAGGATAGAAATTTAGGGAAGATAAATGCGAAATAATTACAGGAGAAACATACCAAGTGCACACGAAAAGTTCGAAACGCCAAATCTCAACGGAACGAATGAATCCCTCCGAAGATTGAGCAGCACTCAACGGGAATTAGAGCAGGAGCAAGAAAGACTTCATAATGCACTGAATGAAAACCAATACGATCACAGAGTTTTTTAATAAATGTATGAAACCTAAAACAGCTTTATTTGTCGAACAAATTGAACTCGGAAAAAAATTAAATCCTTGGCGTTCTGTCCTGTTCCCGCTTTTTCCTCTTCCAATTTTTGCGAACTAAATTTCCCTGAATGTTCATCGACGACGATGTCGGCTCTTCGTTCTGCCCTCCAGAAGAATGTTTTCCAGCCGGATGAAGAGCGTCTCATCGACGTTGTCCAGATTTCGCCGCAAGATGGGAAGAAACACAAGAAGGAAGCCTACATGTGTATTGCGAGTGAGTTTCTCATGATTTGTCATCTTTGTTTTCATTCCTTTATTTAGTGACTATCGAACAACCGTTTTCTGTGAGACTATATGTTGTCAAAGCCGATAGAGACATGTTGAGGAAGCGGGAGAAGTTTACTCTCCGAGATGTCCGAGTTGTCGATGGAATCAATCCCCGGAAGGCTATTCCTGAATTTACGATGAAGATTTTGGAACAAGATTTTGTTCTAATAACCTCCACATATGAAGAAAAGGAGAAATTCATCAGACAGTTATATAAAGTGAGCTTTGTCCGTTTTTTTCGATATATGAAGTTTTTCTAGTTCTCGAATCAATACTTGCCCGTGCATAAGCCGGAATTCATCAACATTCAATTACCCGTTGATGTTGTCCCCATCAGCCAGACATCAGAGCAGAATGAAGCTGTGATCACCGAGAACTTGCCAATCTCGGCGAAAGAAGAGGCTGATTTCCGAAATCTGTTGTCGAAAGCTAATTTAACGATTGGAGACGCCAAAAAATTCGCGGCAGTTTTGAATGAGAAACTGCTTGAACTCGACGGAGCTAACATTGAAAGTATCATGGGAAACGAACACGCTGTGATAAGTCTAATCAATCTCGTGGATGGGGCTTTGGATGAAGTCAACTCTCTAGAACAACAACTTAATGAGCTGGATAATATCCTTTTGGTGAGTTTAAAGTCCTTCTGTTTTTTATTTATAAACAAATTTAGTTTGTTCGAGATAGTGTGGAGTTGATAGAAGAGAAGGACAGTCTCGGACAAGTGGAACGTGAGAACACTGAACGATTGAGACGAGAACTGGAGGAGTTTATCTTCCACTTGGACACCATCAACGACAATCACATCCAAGTTCTTCGGGATGCACGATTGTCGGATCCAGCGAGCATTAATCAATGCTGTATCGCTGCCAGAGCTATGAATAATTTCTTGAATAAGAAAACGGAATTAATTTCGATGGTTGCCTACCAAAGTAGAATTTCTGAAATCAATCAAGTCAGAAATGAATTTGTTGATAAACTGTTTTCTCATATCTCTGCTTTATTCGATAAGATGGTAAGTTTGAAGTTGCCGATTGACTATCTAAAATTATTATTCAGGAAACAATGGTAGAAGACCAAGAATGGGATAGCTTGATTTTGCAAATACAGACTCAAAGACATCGTGCCTTATCTCCGTTTGCTGAACTTGTTGCCTGGTTGAAATCGACGAGTACAACTGCTTATAATGATGCAATTAAGCGATATATGAGTCGTGCTGATGCGCTCTACAGGAAAGAATTCAAAAGGTTCTTCACTGCTATCAATCAACGAGCAGCGACTTTGGCAGGAAGGAAGGATTCTGGTGGACCCAACAATCCTGTTGACCAAGCTTATATTAGTTTGCTTGAGACTATCATGGGGGAGGCTCGGAATGCCGTCGAAGCCGAGCAGAAGTTCTGTGTCAGATTCTTCCAGATAAGTGCAGATTTATTGAACACTGTCGAAACGAGATCAAGTGAAAGTGGAGACAGTGGAGGGGTTTTTGGTGGGAAAACAGTTGAAAGACAGTTCAACGATCAAGTTAAAACAGTTATGCAACCGATCTTCTGTTCATTTATGCCTTGCTTATCGGAGTTCATCGAGCTTTGTGGTAAACAATCAAATCTGTAAGTTTAGAACTTTCCGGACAAACGTGATTTATTGGTTTTTCAGAGTATTGCTCTTACTGTATGTCACTTTGTCTAAGAAGTTGCATAATCATCACGACACTGGTTCCTATTTTACAGTAATTTATGGAAGTAGCATGATTCTTTTCAAACAACGAATAGATCAGTTGATGCAAGATGTTGCGAGAGGATTTGAGAATTACCGTCCAGCGAAGAAAACGCGTGTGGGTATTCTTCCTATTATTTCTCAGTTTGGGAACCTTGCTCGTCACTGTGAAGAATTATTTGCAAACAGTGAAAGAAGAACTGACTTGGAAAAGTGGCACGAAAAATTGATAGATGCTCTTTTCAAAGGAATCAATGGGGTTGCTGATTCTTCTTATTCGAAATCTCCACCTTCCGTTGTGAGATTTGAAAACTTTCACCAACTTTATCGTAAGTTATTTGTTTTACAACATTGAGAAGAATAGTAGTTGAAAAGAATTTCCGAACCGAATTTAATGCTATGAATAATTTTTTAGTTACACTTTCGGAATTGAAGATTGAATGTATGGATATCAGAAGAAAAGAAAGTAGGAAAATTTATCAGACGAATATCGACAACTATGTTAGAGAGTATATGGGAAGACCGTTGGAGAAGATCCATATATTCTTTGAACAGATAGAAAGAGCGATTGAGGGAGGAATGCGACCAGAGGAGGTTGGATATCAACAACAGTTCTCTCGGATAGAATTGAAGAAAGTTCTGTCTGCTTATCCCGGGAAAGAAGTCAAGAAGGGGTTGGAAAATTTGTACAAGAAGATTGAAAAACATTTGGTTGAGGGATCTTTGTTGATAGAAGTTGTCTGGAGACAAATGCAAGAGGAGTTTTTGAAGCAACTGAAAGTCTATCAACAGATGATGGCTAAATGTTATCCTAATGCAAGGATGGATCTCGAAGTATCGATTCAGGATGTTCTTCAATTCTTTTCTGAGATTGCTCAGCAACATTGATGAACATATATTTATTATTATTTATTCGCAAATGATAGAGAATAAACAAAGCTTTATTTATTTATAGGTATAATTTGTGGATTACATCGATTTTATACTTTTTTATTTTTTGGAATTTTATTCAAGGATGTGAAGATGTTGAGGAGTAGACTTGCTTCCGGTATTGGATCCATGAGATATGCCTCGGAGATCCCGACGATGAAGGATACGTCAGTCCAAGATTACCGTAATCTCCGTACTGTTAAAGCCGTCTATGGATGTGGACTTACGAAAACAGGTAGTTTGGCTACTTCTTCCTATGTCGAGAAAAGAAGTAGTCCGGAATCGATTTCTCGTCCTGTTAGAATTGGTTACTGTGTTGGGAAGAAAATTAAGAAGGTTGCTGCTGGATTCGGATTTTCTCTATTTGCATCTTCCAATGAGCTCTATGGATCCGGATTGAATAATTTTTATCAACTAGGAGGTCCAGTAAATGATGAAAATCACAAGAGGACGGAGCAGTACTATATTGGTGGGAAAAAAATTGTACTTCCTGAAAATTCTGGGAAGATCGTAGATATCGCTGCTGGACGTCTTCATTCCCTAGTTGCTACAACAAGCAAGGTTTATGCTTTTGGAAACAATGCTCAAGGACAGTGTGGCCAAAATCCAGAAAAACATCCTTCCGTCACTCATTCTACTTCCTACACGAAACTTGTTCACGTTGATCTTCCGGATGGAGCTGTTCCGAAGAAAATTCACTGTTCCCTAGATACATCATTTGTTCTATTAGAAGATGGTCGTTTATTTTCTTTTGGCTTGAATACCGATGGACAAACTGGTAGTGGATTTTCGGAAACAAATTGGATTCCGAGTGAAGTCCAAGGAGATGTCAAAGGAGAACACATTGTTGATGTTGCGGGTAGTGGAGATACTATTATGGCTGTGAACAAAAGTGGAGATGTTTTCGGTTGGGGATTGAATGAGTACGGTCAACTTCAAGTTGTCACAGATGATATTCAAATTGATTTCCCCAGAGCTCTTAATTTTAAACTGGGAAAAGTTATTTCTGTTGCTGCTTCGGGTTCCTCATGTATTCTCTGCACTTCCGAAGGTCTTGCGTATTCCTGGGGTTCTCAGATTCTTGGATTTGGTCCAGAAGTGACTACTCTCAGTCGTCCGATGCTTCTGGATCCTCCTCTTTTTAGTTCTGCTGCAAACAATGATGGAAGAATCAAGAAAGTTTTTGCTGGATGTTACTCTATGGGTGCTTTGACTTCTGAAGGAAATTTCTTCATCTGGGGCATGAACAGATACGGTAGTCTAGGACTGGGTCATTCTGATGACCAACTTTTTCCCTTTCAGGTTATTTTCAATTCTTTTAATGAAATAACTAATTTTTTTAGGTTTTCATTCCGGAACAAATCAAAACAGTTTCCCTTGGTCCGGATCACTCTTTGTTCCTTACTCAATAAAGATAGAAACCTGAATTTTGTGGATTTATTGTAGGAATCGAGATATTAGTTAGCTTGCTTTATCTTTATTATTACCGGTGCAAATTATGCAGATGCCAAAAGCGATAAAATTAAGGCGATCGCATTAGAAAATCTGTTTACTATGTTCAGTACGTGACGGATAAGGATTTAATGAAGTCCTGGGCATCTTTGTCGTCTTTTCTGCTTTCCAATACAGCCATTGCTTCTTGATCTGAAAATGAGGGGAAAATAAAGAAAACTGATATTAGTATGCTCACGACTGCGTTGAGGATGGATAAGAACCAAGTTGAATTGTCTGAGGGTGTTGGATACTCCGGCAGTCCCGAACCCAGGAACCTCGGCGAGATCCAGAAAAGCCTCTCCTGCGAAGTCATTGGATCTGAGGAAATCGTGGTCCATGACGACGAAATGGACCATCGCACTGGGTGGGATTTTCGGGGAGATGTGGAAGTCGAAAGTCTCATCGAAAATGGGATTTAGGGTTTTGCTGACAACTTTTGTCCTCGCTACGGGCTGAGTAGGGTACCTGACCCGAGGGACGAGTTCGATAACGACGAAAGGATCACTCAGACCATTGGAATCTAGCGGAATTATTTGTTTAGCTCCAATTACTGAAAGTACTTTTTAACTAGGAAAACTAATTTAAGTTATACCGTCCACAACAAGAATTTGAGAATTCGAATTGTAGTAAGCTCTGACATTTAAAATTCCGTACTTACATTCGGCAACATCATTCTATAAATTTTTTGATTACGGAATTTAATTTTAAAAGTTTCCACCTGTTCTTGGAGAAGGTCCTTGTAATATTGTTCAATCAACTTTATCGTGGACATCTGGTTGAGAGAAAGTTTCTGCATCAAAGCTTTGTGAGCGGAGATGGTGTCGAAAGCTTCCATGGATATCCCTTTGCCCCCGGCATGGAAGAAATCAATAAGGATGCTCCAAGCGTCGGAAAGTCGCTGATAAAAACTTGGTTCTAATCCCTCATTTTCACTAATACATTCTTGAAGAAGCTGAAGCAGAATGCCGACTTGGCAATGCATGATTCTTACGAAATTCCGATGAAGTAAAGTCCTATGGACAGCAGATAATTCGGCGTCAAGCATGTCCGTCAAGGGCTTCAGAGCTTGTTCCACTGGACACGCCGCGGGACTCCAAGCTAGATGGAATATATGTTTTTTGAGCTGGGCCAACTGTCTTCTGACCATTCTATCGATGGTGCACTCGATTTGTTCGTTGAAGTATTTCTCACAAGTATCTAAGTCCTTCTCTATAGTGTGACGGAAAGTCGCTTCTTTATGAGTGACTTTCTCATAGCGGTCACTGAGTTCGTCCAGTTGGAGTTTATCGAGGATGCCGAGACTTCGACGGACCTGTTCGGCGTTGTTGATAGCGGCACAAAACTAAAATCGATATATAAATCCGCAAATCCCGAACCTGTAACTTACAATATTCACTAAAGCAGGAGGCAGGAAGGGCTGTAATTGACCACAGAATCCATCGGCAGCTAGTTGAGCCATGACCCGGTCCACATAAAACTCGGCTACTTTGCAGATGCAGTTGACGAGTTTCTCGGTCAACTCTATTCTCAAAACAATATCCTTCACATTCGTCTTGCCCCAGAGAGTGACCATTTGGTCGATAATATGACAGATATCGACATATGAGCTAGTGTGTTTGATCTCACTCCCAGTAATCTGGAGCTGAGCGTCGAGTTGACAGGCGAGTTCGACCCTGGCGAAGGCTTTGTTCCTGGCGACATCTATCCACTTGCCGACCACTCTGTCGAAAGTGGAGTCCCAATCGAGGGCATCCATCTTGTATTTCGTCTTTGGTTGTCGATATTCTCTGAATTCATTGATTGCGAAATGAACTTTGAGGACTGTTATCAAAGTTGGTTCATCTTCTGGGATCCGGGTCAACTTCATTTTCAAATCTCCCTTTTTCTCACTCATCATTTCCGAACAGATATATTCATGGATCAATCGGTCAAATTCCTTGTAAACTAGCTGACTCGCATCGATCTCCAGATGCTCCTTGAAAATTGGATCAAATGATGAGAATTTCGAACAAGAATGAGAGAGTGCCTGGAGGATAGAATACAGTTCTACAGCAGGAAATTGATCATTTTCCATCTGCTGAACATAGTCATTGAATTCCACTTGAGCTCCTTGCTGAAAAATAAAAATAGTTATTAAACGATGAACGAATAATTACCAATAACAGGTGTTCAATTTCGTTTTTCAGAGGTCTTTTGAAAGGGACACATTTCGTGTAAACTTCGCTGTTATAAAGGAGCTTGAGACACTGGATCATACTTTCGAAAGAAGTCACCTGCGATCTCTTCCCAAAGTTTATGGTCCTTCTGTGATTGAGGATGGCTTTTCTACAGTAATCCACGAAAGTCACAAAGGACTCAGCGAGCATGTCCTCTTCACTTTTATCCAGTTGTAGAGGAACCCATTTCGCGATCAGTTTGTTGAGAATCTCGAAGAGGAAGGAGAAGGAGATTCCGATGCTGATCATAGCACTGTAAGCAAGCCATTGACACATGACTTGATGAAGATCCGTCAAATCTCCCTGGATAGCGTGTTGATGGAGAATCATCAAAGCTGCCTCAGGCAAGTTCCCTTGGAAGAAACTCACTGGAGCTCCGGACATTCTTATTTCTTGCAGAGCAAATTGTCGAATAAGCTCAATATGCTGCTTGACATCCAATAAGTCGTCTTCTTGTTCATCGATTCTTTCCTCCTTCGTGCTCAGCCACAACCTGAGTCTGACTTGTCCAGAAACTTCCGATTTTTCCGATCTTTTTTCCAGAGGAAACCATTCTTCCATCCCACTCGATGGAATATCTTTCAGCTTGATGGTGACGGAGCCGAGGAAGTCGTCGACGAGTTCCCCGGAATCCGCCCTGGCACTCTGAGTTACTTCCTTGAAGTACCTTCCCAGACCTTTCAAGCCCGAAATCTCGTTTAACGAAGTCACAGCATCAATAACAGATCTTTCTTTGTCGTCGTGGTCCCTGGATAATTATTCAATCATAAATTTTTCTTTCCTAAAAAATTACCAGATATCCAAGTGAAATTTGTCAGTATTGACGTCTTCGGCAATAAACTGAAATTTCTCATTCCACTTGGGATTCAACGTTTTCGACTGGACAGAACTGGCTTTAATGAGCTTTGCCGGGATTCCTTTCGTGCTCGATTTCGGACCTTTTTTGGAACCTATTTTCCGACGAAAGGATCCACTGAATCTGTGAAGCATTCCACCGTGCTTCTGGATAAAACATTTTAATCAAAATTACTTGGATTTATTTAATTACCTGATGAATGTCTTTATTTGTCGTGCTAGGAGACGCTGGAGAAATTTCATCATCACTAGTGCTGTTTTCTTCCAGAATCATCCCCTCTTTGTCAACTTTCCTCTTCCCCGGGACGACCCCCATCATACAGTAAGGGTCGCTGAATCCATTGATGTCCTTCGCGACGAGATCCCTGGCTTCGAGGAGATGGACGTTGAGAAGGACAATGGGAGGCTTTTCCTTTTTTGCTTTATCCATGAGTTTTTGATGCCAAAAGTCGTCAATTTGGAATGCTGCTTGTGCATATTTAACAAGCTGGGCTTCAGGGAGAGGTGATGACTTTCCAACTTTGTGGACAATCGTGTACAAGGCTTCCACGTAGAGGTCCTAAACATGTTATTGTTTCGTTTAATGCACTTCAGAGTAAAGCCGAAAAGGAAAACGGAGTCATGGCAGGGAAAATCTTATTAGCGAGCCCCGTCTAATAATTCGAAACGACACTTTGTCATCTACTAGAGTCTCTGTGGCAGACAAACAACAAAAGCTCACATGGAGAGTTTCTCTATTTTCGTTGATGGAGAGCTTGACGATAGTCAACTGACTTGTATCGCAGGCGTCCTCCTCTGTCGACTCCGGTCTGTTCGAAAACTGCTCGAAGAAGTACTCATCTGAGGCTTGAACTCTAAAAAGATACAATTACTCCATATGGGAAAATATTAAATGAATAATTTTAAATTTATGCTGGTAGCTTTTAGTTTTAATCATTCATGAAAGTGGAGACCAAAGAAACTTACGTCTTGATGCACATGCAAGGGGAAAATTTTAATGAGAAGACCGTGACAAAGTTTTATTAACGGAAGTTGGTAATCGAACTCAAGAGAAATATTTGTTTGCTTAAATAGGAAGAAACTAAGGAGACTGATACGTTTCTTACGTGCTTCCGCCGACTCCTCATTCAGAAATGAGGGGAGTACAATACCGAATTGGATTTTTGACAGGAAGTTCGTAAAAACAAAGTTTGCAATGAATCGTGAAACTCGAGATTAGAAACAGACCACATAAAGTGGAAAAAGGAGACTTAAAAGGTCCGAGAAAATTGATTAATTAATGTAAAATGTCGGAGATAAGCGGGACTCACCGACGCATGAGACGACCAACCCGTCGATTTTTCTTCATCCTCTCCTCCGTCGACAAAAATGTCGGTCGCAGATACAATTTAGATCATCTTAAACTCGATCGGAACAGTACTCCTATATGGAACGACTTTACTTTCTACTCGATCCAACTTAATTTAGGAGGAGAAATAAGTTTTCGCGAGGTATTCGATGAAAAAACAATAAATGAATGATGATGCCGAAGGGGAAAGCTGGAGCTCTTTCCGGGTCTTCCTGCTCTTAAAAGCCTTCTGAGGAGGATAAAGCGAGCAGAAAAAGTTACGCTGCTAGCCAGGACCGAAACCAAAACGGGTCTTGGGGGGAAACAACGTCTTCTTGTCCTGTATCAAATAGCCATGCGCAGAAGGGGATTTTTAGTTTGTATTTTTAAAAATATTTAAATAAGCCAAATTAATTCGAATCTACCCAGGGTCCAGAAGAAAAACAAAAATGCCGTAAATGAATGAAGCCAATTTTTTCACTAGTGAAATCTGTTTTTGGTGGCCACTTAACGAGTAAGCTAACCGGCTTGACGAACTGCAAATACCGGTGAGTAAAAGCTGGCAGCAGTCACAAACGAAGTGGCAAACGGCACCCTCGGGGGAGGAGAAAACCGATTTCTATCCGGTCTTTTTGTTTCGAAATAGCATTCATTTTCAATCAACAGAATGAGGAAAAATGAGAACTTGACTATTGATAATGCATTTCGGAGGAAGGGACTTTCAGGTAAAGGCACGATGAAAGAGAAACGTTGCTTTTAATTTAATTAAAAAACGGAATTCTGGACCTTGGTCCGAACGAATACAATGGTCTCATTTGGATCCAAAAATAAGTCAGCTGAAACATTGTTTTTTAGAAACTTTGGAAATGAAGTTCGTGCCTTCTATTAAATATAAAAATGAACAATATTTAGAATTCATTGAAAACGAGGATAAACAATGAGACATCATGAATGTCAGGGTGAAGGCTCGACAATTAAGTCTAACCTTTTAACTAGTTTCCCATAGTGTTTCTAAAGTTAATTTTCTGGAAAAAGCCTTGACATTTTGGAACAATGTCAGCATTTAGTAAAAGTACAAAAACAAACTGAGCACTGATAGCTTCGACATCAGTATCGTCCTGTTGGTCTTGTTGAGAAACACTCATGGTCCTGATGAAAACAGCGGCCTTGTTGAATTGTCTCTCAGCCCACGCAGAGACATTTTGGACTCTCTGGGGAAGAACGATCTTCGACGACTTCATCTTCTGTTAAGTTCGTTATAAACCGTTCAATTTCCGCGATGGGGTTAGAGCACGATAAAAACAAATTCATTGACCTTGGAATACAACTTAGAGATTCTAGCATAAATTTAAGGCTCCCGGAGAAAACAAAAATAGAAATATTGGTTGACAAAAACGCTGTCTGATATTACTCTTGGGAAAAGATTGAACCTTGTTATTTCTAGCCGAAATTGCTCCTTTTTGAAAAAAATAATAAAATTGAGAAATTGAATCTCTTTGAATTACGTAAAGTGAAAATTAACAAAGATTGTTTAAGCTTCTTTCGTAAAGATAAGTCTCGAATGAAAAATGAAGCCGTGAGATGAGAAGGAATAAGACAATGAGATTCTTCGCTGATTTCTTATCCAGATTGACAGAGCAACGAAAACCTTCGTTCTTAGGCTACTTAGCAACCAGAAAGAAAATAGGATGACCAAGCCGATTTCTGGTGGATAAAGTGAAAAGTAGTGGTTCAGACACTTCCACAAAGTGTCATTTTTTATGGATGAAGACCAGACGGGAATTCAGGGTAATATGCAAACCAAATTCAAGAACAAAACGTCAAAACACAAAGCAACGATAAATAGAAAAATTAAAGAAAGATTAATTAGAAAACAACTACCGAAAAGTTTCCGGTTCTCTCGTCCGGAAAAAGGAAAGAAATTAATATTCGCAATACATATCCGGAGAGCAGTCAGCACGTTTCCTTGCCAAAAAGTAACAAGTCAATGAAGTCCATGTTCGATATTTTCAGTCGAAGCAAAGTTTCCAAAAAAGGACGAAAACAGAAGTTTTACTCGTTTCTAATTGTATATGTACGAGCCAACCAAAATTTTAGAATTTAGTATTATCTTATTGAATTTATGCCAGACTAGAAAAATAGAATGTTTCTTGAGAGAATTTCGAAATCATATAATATGGGAAAATTTATCTGGAAATAAGTGAAAAATAAAAGGTTCAGGGATGAAATCTGAATTGAATAGGCTATTATGTCCGGCTTGTGCCAGGAGACAAGACAACAGACGTACTCTGAAAAATGGGAAATGCAATTACAAACAATAGATTTTTCAATTCTAGAAAAGATGATTGCGACTTTGGATTTGTAAAATAGATTCATTTCTTTTCCAACTCGGTTATCGACAAAGAAGAACTGACAAACTGGCAAAAAGGAAGAAATGAACATCCGACACCAAGTTCTATGGCATCAGGGAGTCCAGCATTGGTTGTTTTGCTTCCACTTTGCACTGGACAGGCGTAGAAGTAGCAAGGAATGAAAGCCATTTTGTTCTCCAGCTTGGAAATTTCTCCATGCTCGATTAATCATAGATTTGTTTTTTGGATAAAATAATCGGTACAACAGACCTTTTATTCGCCCACTCGCAGAAGTTTATGGCTTTCTGGACCTGGGAATGCCGTCTTCTGGTGGAACGTCTCCTGATTTTGCTCGGATGTGGAGTTCCTCCGTTATTAGCAGTTCCAACTCCTAGGAGATTTTGCTGCTGATGGTCAGAGAGTCCCAGACAGACTCCCACGGACTCTGCTCGAGTTGTCCGACCCGTCACCAACATGTTCTGCATTTTCCAAATTAGGTGTTCTATCAGCGATACACCTGTCTTCTGAAAAAATTCCTGAAAAATATTGAGCATTCTGAATTCACGGATTATTTTTATACGATACTTTAATCTTTAAATTCTTGACCAAAGCACAGAAAATTAATAACCAAATGCGATTTCGACATAATTCCGGAAGTGGGAAAAGGGCTCTGATAATTGGAAGAAAATCCAGGACCACGTTCTCGGTTTCTCGCTTAGTATAGAATCCGGGACCAAGGAGGAAAGAAAAGGCTGTACAAGCGAGAGAGGTTCATGGAAAAAATAAGGAAAAACCAATTCATTAAGACCCAACGGGAATCAATGTCTCTGCAACATACTTCCCAACTTGAAAAGCCCTCATTTGGAGGACTATTATTTTTTATAAAAGGAAAATAATTTTATTCTTGTTTCAAATTCGCCTTCAAATCCATAAAGGATGGACAAGTTTTAATTGATTTCGGCTTTGTCAAAAAGTCAAGTAGGAGGCCACATCGGGACAAGAACAACTATTCGAGCTAGGAGAAGCATTCCACCAAAATGGCAAATTTACGCCTCTTATGGAATCTTCATAGAATCTTTATGGACTCGCTACTAGTCGCTATCGATAGTCACTATAGATGTAGTCGGGAATTGTCCTGGAAGAAGAAAAATATGTTGCGGATTTTTTCGAATTCCCAAAATTTAAAAACCAAAAACGTAAAAAATTGCTTTTCTGGAATTTTCGGAAGAAGCAAAAAATTACCTCAGATGCCTCTCTCGACTACATCCACAGCTGTCGCTAAATAATTTTTCAATTTTAATATTTCCAAATAATTCATGAGAGAATATTTCCATGTACTAGGCCCAAATTTAACGACATAGAATCGAATAAAGATGGTACATTCGTCGAAGTGCTTCGAGAAGGTGAGTTCACTGGGGAATAAGATTATAAATTAATCCGGCTAAAAATACCATTTTTTGCGAAAATGGACTGAAAACAAGCATCGAAACTTTTCAATTTCAAATTTAATAACGACGAAATTCCCTAGTCACATTCAGAAAATATTATTTCTTAAATCATAAGAAATAAAGGTCACGACCAAAGCCAGGAATTGAATAAGAAAATACCCATTTTGATGCCAAGTTTTCCTTATTCCGGAAACATCCAAAAATTGCCCATTATTTTGGACACGAAAATAGCTTCAGGTTATCTTCCAAAAGGTCAAGAATGGACTGGCCTAGAAAATTAGAAAATAAAAAAATTCATCCAAAAACATGAATTGTAAATTGAATAACTAAAGAAAAACATTCGAGGAACCCACATTGGGACATATTTCAGGAGTGTCAGAAATCGGTCCTGCTTTCGAAAATGAAGATAATTAGAAAAGGAGAAGAGCAATGAAGGCCGACACGAGGTTCTTCCTGGAGCTGACTGGCGTCAAAAACAAGACCCATCTTGCTAATTCCATTTAGACTCGTTCTTTTATTGTGTTAACACATTTGTAAAATTCAATAGGAACTATAGGTACATCCATCAACTGTTGCTCGATTATTTAACAAATCCTTTCAAGCTGGAATTTTTCTGATAAACACAAACATGATTTCGAACCTATAAAAACTCCAGATTAACTTTTTTCAGCATTGGTATACTTGAGGAAGGAACTTTATTGCACATCTGGGCCTCGTATTCCCTCCAGGAAATGACATTAGCCACAGATCCGGTACAAATCAGAACTTCAGATATTCTGGTTTCCTGGTCCTGGGGCAATTGTTTTCTATTTCCACCTAGAAAAGGAAGAACTTTGTCGAATTCTCAGAGGATCAGTTACGTTGTTCCATTTACGACTTTGCTCCCTTGCATTCCGTCATTTCCCAAGGATCTTTGGTATCATGACTGATGGACCCATTAAGAAGTTCCCACAAGTCGAAGATAGTTGTCGAGCAGAAATGGAGAAGCTGATTAGGACCTGCAGAAAAAACAAAGAACGGGAGTATTTCTTCCCAAAAGAAAACCAGGGCGTGTCCCTCGAAGCCTCGCTCCTCCGGTTTCCTCTTGGACTTGGTGTTTCAGCAGAAGCCTTGACGTACTAAACGGCAAACCAACAAAGGCATTTTCTGGACCAAGTTCAGAATCAGTCAATTGACGCCAACAGATAAATACGGTTTGAATATGTCTGACTCCGCCTTCTATTGTTTCTGTGGATTCATCTGCTGAATTTTGTAGCAGAAGTTTTCTTTCGAATCAAGATATTAAAGTTCAAGAGCCCGCCCCACGTTTTCTTCCCATTCCGTCGTCTTTTCCTAGTTCTTGATGATCATTTCGCCGTTCGAAATCACTTTTCATTGTCGTCGAGCTTAGAGACCTAATTATTATGTGCGAATATTTAATGACAAAAACGTCTCGCATTTTTCCTGTTTCCAAGACATTTTGATCAATATGGATGCCACGACGAGGCTGTTATTATCGATCCAGAGAGTGACGAAATCCAGTTCTATCCAGGAAATTTCCCCAACAGAGCCCTCGACGAATGAAACCATTTTCGACCAACATCCGGCGATTGCTATCCTCATCTGCATCACGGTCTCCATCCTGATTCTCGCGACAATTATAGGCAATGCCATGGTTTGTCTGGCTATATTGATGGTTCGGAAGCTGAAACAACAACCTGCGAATTTGCTTTTGATATCATTGGCCGTAGCAGATTTCAGCGTGGGTTTGTTTGTCATGCCTATGGCGTTGGTCTATGTCGTCGAGGATCGATGGATTCTAGGTAACAAGTTTATTCATCCTTCCTCTACCAAGCATTTTTAGGAGACTTTGTATGTCGATTCTGGACGTCGGCGGACTTGACTCTTTGTACTGCTTCGATCCTGAATCTCTGTCTAATCAGTATCGACCGCTACCTGGTTGTCACGAGACCCCTTCGTTACTGTGCCATGAGGACTCGTCGTAGGATGCTAGGGTACATTGCCATCGTCTGGATTGGGGCTCTTCTTGTGAGTGTAACCCCGCTAATCGTTTTGCCTTGGAGCAGAATTGAGCACACTTGTCAGGTTGGTATTTACTTCAGAATTCTTTAAATTAGATAAATAACCTTGAAGTTCTTGTCAATATTGCCAGTTGTTCAGTTTTGTATCTAATTTCGAAAAAGCGTAATTTTATCATGGAAAACAAATTCCGGCAAAATTTCGTTGTCTGTAATGAGTTCTAATTTCTTTCCAAAATTAAACATAAGACCTAAAGTCCGGTTCCGTTTATTATTTCTGAACGACTGTCAACTTGACCGCAAAACATTGTTTGAAAGCAAGGATAAAGGAGCTCTCTACATCTGTCGATTATGGATTATTGCTGTTGATCGTCTTGGCTGCTCTGTCTGGCTATAAATCCATTAGATCTATAAAAACGTTCGTAAAATCTTCAAAGTGAACACCGCTCAAAATTTTAAAATTTTAGTTTCTCATTTTTCTAAAACCCGGATGCTGATTTTTTTTGCACTTTTATGGAAGGAAAAGTCGAAGATATTTTCGGACATAATTTATCGAACTGTTAGATGGCGATACAGCTTCTCAAACTGCAGACATTCTTCTTGCTCCTCGGATTTCATATAATGCGTTGACGAGGTTGAATTTTTTATTTCTTGGAAACAAACAATCCCTCTGGCCATCCGCCAGCATATCATCTGCACCTTGGAAGGGAAATAACAGCTTCCCAATTTCCGAGGTATTTTTAGAGAAACATCAATTATATTGCTGCGAGAGGGAAATTTTAATTTTCGTTTCTGTTGATCGACCAGATGCACCCAGCGTTTGTCGATTCACAAATTGAACTAAAAATATTGTTCAATTTCATCGTTTCAAAAGAAACTAGTTTACAGTATGGTCTTATATCAACATGAACAAAAAGAAAACACTTGATTTTTATTGAATGAAAAGAATGCAGAATTAATGAAAAATATGAATCATATTTTCCTCAAAGTGAGTTGTTTTCAGGTTCCACAGAATCAAGTGTACCAAATCTACGCCACGATAATTTCATTTTACGGACCGTGTCTCATCATGGTCATCCTCTACGTCCGGATGTGGAGAGCAGCGAAAAGACTAAGAACAAAGGACAATCTGGCTACAAAGTGGAGCTTGACTATCAAGGAAGACACAAATAACAGTAAAGGAAACGGAGTTTTCGGGAACAACAGCGAAGGGGAATTCATGATCGACACGAGGTTGCGTGACAACTGCTCCAGAAGTAACGAGGGCTCGCCGAAAAGGTTCCACAGACCGAGTGCTTTCTTGAGTGCCGTTAGAACTCCTTTGGTTGAAATCGGAATTTTATCAATTTGGGGGAATAAAGCTCGTCTTCAGATGCATAGCAGGTCCACCGAGAAAGGTGAGGACAAAGCTCGGAAAACCCTCGGGGTCATCATGAGTGTCTTCATCATCTGTTGGTTGCCTTTCTTCATCCTCGCACTTCTCAAGTCCCAGAAACTCGTCTCGACTCTTCCGAAATGGTTAGACATCCTTACTCTCTGGCTCGGATACTTCAACAGGTAAACTGATTTTCCTTTATAATCTTATGAGGTTTTACAGTATGTTGAATCCACTCATCTACTGCAAATACAACCGGGAGTTCCGGGTGCCTTTCCGGGAAATGCTGTGCTGCCGATTCCGGACGATCCAGGTCGTGATGAGGAATGAGAGCTTCAAGAGCAAATACGGGTCTCCGAGGTGAGGATTTTATCGATTTCCTATAAGAAACTCGGGATTTAAGGTTAACTTTAAAACCTTTTCCTTGGCTTTTATTTCCTTCTAGCCGGATATCTTAGACTTTCTGTTTTGAGCCAAAAGTGGAAAGTCAAACAACCAAAAAGCCATGGAAATCTCAAGTTTCAGAAGCACCAGAAAAAGACTAAATTATTTCAAGGGAATAAAAATATTTTTGTTTCAGGCTCCATGAATTAAAGAGAGGAACCACCGAAGAAGACCAGAAAGCAACTGTTGTCGAAAATGGGATAAACGGTCATCAAGCAGGTGAGAACTACGCAGACCATATTTAAGCTGTTGTTCACATACGTACTCGGGTTTCTACCTTGGAAAACTTGGTCAATGTTGTCGTTCTTTCCCGGTGCTCTAGCTTTTGTTGAAGTTTTAGAATTACCAAAGGGTGTTAGGTTTTTCGAACTGTAAACGTATTAAACAAGTATTGTATTTCTTGAAAACACGAAAAGTGCAAAGAATTTATATTTGGGTTGTTGACAGAAGGGAAATGAGTAAATTTCTCAGTCGAAGGACTTGACGAGAGCCGAGCTTCTTTTGTATTCTTCCAAGCTCTTCATCTGAACTGCCGGCCGGAAGTCGAAATTCTGGAAGACGTACGTGGCGATGAAGCCAGCGAGCCAGATGGACCACTTTTGAGTCCGTGTCCGCTTCCTGAAGATTTCAATAAAGAGTTAAAAAAACAGAATGGACAAACCAAGCAAATAGTCGAATGACTAAAGCCCAGACGGCGGCATTCCAGTATAAGGATACTTGTTTCAATCTGTAAATTTTCGGGAATTTTCAGACAACAAAATTTAAAAACCTGGCCAGATTGCTCCTAGCAGTAGGAAGGTTATCGATTTTCTCCTTCAAGAGATACACCTTGACCCCCATGATGTAATCGAACAAGTAGTCGTCCCAGTTGATTTGTCTGACATCGAAGTTGAAAACTTTCTTGTCTTCTTCATCGAGTTCGTTCCAGAGATTCAGGAGGTTCTGGGAATGGAAATTCCATCCACGAGTTGTGAAAAAATGTAACGTCTCGATCATTTTCCATATTTTCCCATAAACCCGGGCGAATCTGAAAAAGAGTCTAGTTTCGCTCTTATCGTAAAAAAAGACAAACCGGGGTTTTTTCCCTACTGCTCGATAAGCCAGGTCAACAATATGAGCGGGAATGTAATGCTTCAAATAGAAGTTAAATAAGAATAGTCTTCGGCTGTCGTGGAAATGGGTAGAAGGCACACGATAACATTCATCCAGGGGATACTGTAGATACATTTTCTGCAAATAGTTGACTATTCGTCCCCACTTCAGAGGATTCAGAGTTCCAGAAGCACAATGCATGATCGGGATTTCGGAATAACTAAATAAAGGTTATTTGGATTTTAAAAAAAAAAAAACAACTCTGTTCGAACTCGATGAGCAGCAGCGACAATGATCATATTCGAGACGATATCCACGGGGATGATGTCAGCCTTGGATTTAGCACTTCCACACATATTCGTCAACACCCCCTTTCCGACCTAAATAAATCCATAAATAAGCAAATTCAATCAATAAATCTCACTCCAGCGAATATTCCAGTGGGTCCGTTGACGTTATCGGTCCATCCAGGGAGAGGTTCACGCCACATCGCTCCGATGATGGATGGACGAACCACGATGATCGGAAGGTTCTTCGCGTCTTCGAGAAGTTGGGTTTCCGCCAAGGCCTTCGTCAAAGTGTATGTGTTAGGTCTTTTTCCCAAGAGCTTCGGGGTGAGCGACTGGAGCATATCGTCATCCATCCACTCGACGGCACTGATCATCTGCTTCGGATGGACAGGAGGATCGTAGATCTTCTCCTCAGTCTCACTTAGGTCACAATTCGCGTAAGCAGTACTGGCATGGACAATAGACTAAAATCAAAATTATCTTTTTACAATCAATAAAAACCAACAATAAGTTTCTCCATTTTATGACAAAGAGCAAGGAGCTGTGTTGTTCCAATCAAGTTCATCTGGACGGAGACCCTCAGAATGTCGTCGAATTTTACCGTAGCTGCACAGTGGAAGACGATGGAGACATTTCGGGAAAGCTCATCGATATCCTCCTCGCTCAAACCCAGGTTATCTTGCATCAAGTCTCCAGCGATCGGAACCAGCTTCCGGAGAATACGATCATCTGTGGTTCTGATTCTGTCGTAAATGGGGGACTCCAGAATTTTCTCGAGTCTCTCATGAGGCTTATGTCCCTTCAAAGGACGAATCAACACATAAACCGTCTTAACATTCGTTGAGAAAAGAAGTTTTTCAACCAAAACCTTCCCTAAGAACCCACTAAATCCAGTCACAAAAACACATTGGTCTTGAAAGACCTCTGCTACTCGCTTGGAAGCGACCATTTTTACCCTAAAAACTATATTTCAATCCAGAACAGAGCAACCTCGAAAACTCCGACGAAACTACTTTGAAAAATGATAGACAAGGAATCAGCAGTGATTGACAGACAAAGGCTTGGTTTCCGATTCGGACGTTGATTTCAGAGTACTTTATTCACTACGGCCATGATAAGTCTGTTATCACTAAAGGCAGAAACAGCAATCACACCATATTCCAGACAAACATAGTTGTGTGGGCATCCCTGAGGAGCATAGTCCATCAATCCGATTTTTGTTTGTCCTTTGTACTCTCGCTTAATCTCTATTTCTATTCCATCATACCAAATTACACGTTCATACAAGAATAACATCAAGCTAAATAAACCTAATAGATTGATCGGATACTGGTAACTGCAGCATGAGCTACCAAAAGTTCTCCCAAATAACGCGCTGCTAGGTGTTCTTGGGTGTCAAGGATCCAATCTCGAGCAACTCTTCCGGGTTCACCTCGAAGCAATTGAAGAACACGAACAGCATTATCGAAATCCCCTTCATGAACAAAGTACTTGGCGTGACTAATGATTTCATAAGTGTCTGCACCATTGACGTCAATCTTATCTTCCGGAGTGAACCGACGAGGTAAATCCAGCATAAACAAGCTTTGAATATATGAGGAGACATAAGCAGCGATTCCACCTCCGTTGTCGTCAATCTTGGCAGTTCTTTTAGCAAGTGTGTAAACCCGATCGAAGCGATTCTTCAAGTCCTGCTCCGTGTACACACCTTTCTGCAAAGTTCCTGGGGTAAAGAATCCCATCACAGCTTGAACGAATTCGTCCTTATCACAAGCTTCCTTGATGACAGAAAGTTCCTGTTCAAGAGGCTTTCTACGAGCATCCACAGTATTTCCTGCTTTTTGTCCATGAATAATAGACTCTAGTAGATTCTGGCATGCCAACCAATATTGTTTCGCACGACGATTTTCAGCATCCTAAAAAATCACTCATTCTATCAAAACGAATCAAGTAAAACATACCAGAGCAACACGACTTTGCAAAGCGGTTTCGATTCCACTCAGCTTCGACAACGCCAGGTCAACTTGCTTGCTATGTAAGCGACGCTCTTTAGCAACGGCTTCCTGAAATACAGAATCACTAGGGAAATCACAAATAAAACCCTTACTTCAACAGATTGAGCATTTTCGATATCATATAATTGCTTCTGGGTCCGGATTACTTGTTCTAAATGCTCGGAATGGGCTTGAGCAGCACGTTGCAATCTTGATTCCAACTCAGATTCCCAATTAACTCGATGACTCATGACCTCTCGCTGAACATCAACATCCTGTTGCTCCTTGATTCGTCGCAACTCAAGTCCCAGCTGCTCTCTAGCTAGTTTGGAATCAATGTTGCGTTGTTCCTCGATTGCATGAGCGATATTTTGCTCTTCTTTAACCTGAAACAAATAAAATGAAAACGGATTAAAACAAATAACGAACCTGTTGTTCCGTCAATTGACGACGGAGCTGATCAACGCGTAAATGAGCATGAGCAATCAAAGCATTTAACTCGTCTTCGGAAAGTTTGTTGTCCTTAGCGTTCAAGTCGACCTCAGGCAAAATGGCCTTCAACTCCAGACTAAATTGTTGACGACTTTTGTCGATCAAATCCTTGTACTGATTCAGAACACGGCTCTCATTGCGAGATTTTTGGACAAGGGAATTCAATTCATCGAGTTGATAGCTAAATTTATTTGCTGTTTCTAGAGCGTTCAGCAAAAGAGGGTTGTTGGCGGTACTGGGATTACTACGTCCGTCATTGATAACTTTACGAAGAGAATCGATGTGGTTACGAGAATCCATCTCATCACTCATGTCCTTCTTGGCAAGCTTTTCGGCTCTCAACAAGGAGTCACTCACCGTCTCCCACTTGGCATTCGGTCCATCATCGACGGCTTTTTTGAGTAAGCCAGCGTGGTCATCAATGGCCGCAATCGTACTGATCTTGGAATCATTAGCAGTCTTGACCTTAGCCTCAGTACTGGAAAGAGCAGAGAGAAGACGGCGTTCGAGTGCTGAAAGAACAAGTTAAAGGTCTGTGTCAACAGCTGGATCAAACCTTCATTCTCGGCTGCAACTTTTGCTGCATCTGGCTTGACTTCATCGGGAATTGGGGGTTTCTTTACATCGACAGGCACAACATGGACGGGCTCGCGTTTAGGCTTCTCCACAACCGCGGGAGGTGGAGACGGGGCTAAAGAAGGAGCAACTGGAAGTTCTGCTGTCTTCTTGGGAAACAAGGATGCTACGGACGGAATTTCGACTTTTCCGCGACTGAAAAAGATTGCAGAAATGAGGACAATGAATATCGGAGCTTTAATGGTAAAATCAATATATAAAAACAAACTTACGGAGGGCCGAGGACACTGTCGATCAGTGTCTTGCTTTGAGGAATGTTGGTTTCCAAAGTCTTCCGGAATTCTGGATCAACATAAGCGTATCCCAGAGCACCTCCGACAGCGCTTCCACCTAATCCAACCGTGACAAACAGCTTCTTTCCAAGCCCACCAGACTTAGCAGCACCTCCAGCAACGTTTCCTTCGGAACGAACACTTTGAAGGACTTGTTTACTGCTTTTGTCAGCTGCATTCTTGGCAGCGTAACGAAGCATCTTGATGATGCTGTTGAACCGCAAGTTGAACTCTAAAAATGAAAAATCAAATTAAAAGGAAAAATCACGTAAAAAGAACAGGAACAAGCGAAACGCGCTGAGTCCATGAAGAACAACAAAGCCGGACCGACAACTTTCGCTCCGGGAATGAATGGCAAGAAATTCGTTCGAGAAAGTTTGCGGTTGTCATTGAGAGTTAGTGAGAGAACTTTGAAAGTGTTTGTGATCGAAAAAACAAGTTCTCGATGAACTTGAGGGTGATCTGACCTGCAAAAGAAAACTTTGGGTGCGGGGAAAGAAAAATGTAGTGTCACCTCAGCAAGAAAAACTGATTAGAAAAAATGTTCATTATGCTTTTAGCCACCAGTATGTTTTTTCGTTCGACTTGGCTTCAAGGACGGCGATTATCTATGAATTCCGTTGAATTCTGAGATTCTCCAGAAATTAGCAGGGTAATGAGTGTAATCTGAATATTGGCGAAATGTAACTGAATGACAATTTTTCTGTTGTCTTTCGCTTGTGCGATGTGGCATTCATATCCACGTCTGTTTTGATTCTAAGAGAATGAATCCATATCCGGTCATCCCACCTCCACAGATACCGACGTCAACAGTTTCCGTCGAGTCCCCGACATCCTCAGCAACCACTTATCCTCCACAGACGATTACAAACACGGTCAACCTTATCCAACAACCAGTTCCATCTAGCAATGCTCCAGATCCGTTGTCCGCTTCTTTTCCTCAGATCCCCAAGCCCAAATTCGTCCAATATCCTAGTCAACCAACGGAACCCCCTCAAAGGGAAGAAAAACCAGTGCCGGTCCCTAAAATTGTGCAACCCAACATGAAAGTCAACTACGCTGTCAAGCGAGTTTTCAAGGTTGGTTGTTTTTATATGAACTGTAGTGAAAGTAGATTCTAGGTGATCATCATTGGAGATGCTGGAGTCGGAAAGACGTGCTTGAGCTTCCGATTCTGCAATGGTCGTTTTCCACAGCAAACTGAAGCAACAATCGGGGTGGATTTCCGAGAACGGGCCTTAGCTTTCGAAAAGGAACTTATTCGGGTATGTGCTCTCTCCATTTCTTTTGTATAATCTCTTATTTAGGTTCAACTATGGGATACTGCTGGGCAGGAGAGATATCGACAATCCATAGTTGCTCATTATTACCGGAACGTGAATGCAGTGGTCTTTGTGTACGACGTTACTAATCCCAAGACTTTCAAATCGTTACCAGCATGGATCCAGGAATGTCGAAAGCACGCTGTGACTTCTGGAGACAGCACTCCTCATATTCTCATCGGCAATAAGTGCGATTTGCAAGCAGAAACGAGAGTCAAAACCGACGAAGCTCAAGTGTTCGCCGACCAGAACGATATGGCTTTATTCGAGACTTCTGCTCTGGCTGATTCCGAAGCTGACCATGTGGAAGCTATTTTCATGACACTGGTTCACAAATTGAGGCAATGCAAACCCATGCATGTTCAGTCTAATGAAGAACGGATTGAGAATGAGAAGAAGCTCCTGCTTAAAGCTGACGAGGCTTCTGACTTGGATAACAATGAGAGCTACTGTTGTTAAGTGGGGTTTATAATTTCACTTATAATTGATAAATGACCTAAAGCATTTTCACAAGTAAATAAATAATACTGGAATAGGTGAATAAGTCAGGTTTTCCGTAACCTTTGATGGACTTCTTAACACATGGCTAACTATACTTCGGAAATTTATTCGTAAAACCAAGCTGAGACAACCAGTAGATAACGATATAACACCTCCAGGTTACTGTACAATTCTACTAAAACGAAAGTTAGGATGGAGAGGAACATGGTTAGTGAAAGGAATCTCACTGGACAAGTTCGAAGCCCTAATAAATTCGTAGGACATTCCGGAGACCCCGTTATTACTATTGTTATAAAAAAGCTTATGAATGTGAGTACTTCGCATAGATGTGTCTATATTCATTTGCTTTGGACTTGATTGTATTGATGACTGCATCATTAAGAACTCGCATCAGAGATTCGACCCCTTCCAACATGTATCCAGTGTATTTGGTTAGACGATGATCTCAGTTTCTCACATTTTTTATTCCTATGACCAAGAGCAAAGAGGCAGCGGCAATTAAATCTTCCTTGGCGTCAAGGAATTGACAAAACATCAAAGAACTCTTGGAAATTTAGCGAGAAAAAATAAGTATATTTATATCGAGTTTGTTAACACAAGAGAAAACAAAAGAATGTGTATGAGGAAGGAATCCTAAAGTCAGATCGAACAATGTTGAAAGTCATCCTCCTTGACAGAAGTTGTGGTCTTTAATAAGTATAATCCCATGATCTTGAAAGCGAAGTAATGTCTCATGGTCCAAGTCGAATTCTTCCTGGAGTTCAATAAATTAATCAACGGAAGATTCTCTTGTCTTGCAATTAAGGTAGAATTAGTGTTTCAAATTGTCCTCAATGAAGAACTTGTCTTGACGAGACATGTGGCAGGGAAAAGTATTCTTAATATAAACACTAACATTTTCGAGACCAAACATTCTTGGTCAACGTCCCCATCGAAAGATGGATTCATCTCAGTTAGAAATATCTTGAGATTCTGATCATCAGATTTATTAATGATTATATTGCAAAAAAGAAAGACAGACGACTGGCTTTTCATTCTCTATATCCGAGTTAGAAGAAGACGGTAGAATCTGGAAAAACATTAAATTATCATATAAGAGATGAAAGAAGTGTAAGTTGATAAGTAAACTTTAGCCGTGGGAAATTGGAATGGGCTAAGCTCCAAAAACAAGGATTTTGTCTTTTCCCTTCCGCATTATAATCACATAGAATAATAAAGGAAAAACATTACTAACGTCCTGGATGACAGCCCATTTGGAAAGAAATTCTGGAAATCCCAAGCTCAGTCAACTTCATCGCTTCCTATTCACATGGTTACTATTCTGATTCACAGAAATATCTCTGACGGTTATAGCAGATTATTTCTGCATATTCATAAGTAAAAATATACAAGCCTTCGGCACTGCTTTAGTCAAAAATGAAAAGCAACTTGGTGGAGATTAAAGCATTAAATTTCAAATCAAAGATCAGAAAAAAAGTTAAAAATCGAGAATAAACAATGCTATGGAGTAAACCATTGAACAGATTCAGACAAAAAGTTCCAGGATTTACAAGGCTGTCGAATTTAGGAAGAAGCGAGTCAATCTCAGACAATCGTGTCGAGACCAGGAATTACAAGTAGAGTTTGTTCTTTTGTTTGCATCCATTTCCTATATGAATTTAAATTTCATTGGAAAATTTAAAATTGATATAAAGAGTTTGTTTACTATGTCAATCCAATTGTCTCAACCATGTCTTTTGGTATATTCATATTCAATATGGATAAAATAATATATATATTCCAGTATTAATAAACATATCAGTCATTTTATTTTCTAAACTCTGTCGATATGTTGAAGTCCACTCCACAAAGTAGTATCAAAGTCTAATTTCCTCCTTTCTATAAGGAACAGGATTCCAGACTAGGATCATTATATCAATAATTGGACTACCATTAATAACAGCAGCTTTCCGGATGCAATTTTGTTCTTTCATGTTTCGTGATAAGGTTTATTTTGTGTTCCCTAATTTATTGAAACGAAAGCGTCGGAATAAATGATTGGACAATTACATTAAAAATTATACTAAATTTCTATTCTATAAAATTCACCCTATTTTGAAGTCTCGCAAGGAAAATTGATAGCAGAACGTCACGCCGAGTTTCTTATTTTCTATTTTAGATCGCGTTATTCGGATCAAAAGGACACACAGTACGAGAATTCATTAGTTACTGAAAACAAAGCAGAGGATTCCAGGTCCCCGGAGGGGGTTTACTTCAAATAACAATTCCCACAGGTAATGAAGGGGATAGACGAGATGGAAATACCTTAGCGTAGATGCTAATTATGGCAGCAATGAGGTTATAAGGTGTCGGCACGATTAGCCTCTCGACCGGTCAACAAGACATCGATTGGTACTTTTGTTTTCGCCACTAATCTGCAATAATAAACTTTGGGCTATTATTATGCAGTTTTCCTAAACAATCAACTTCATTTTTTGGATTGTTTTCACTTTGGGCAATCTTCATTTTGACAAAGTCAGACAGAAGAACAGAACGAGCCATTTTTTGACTAGCAAAATGCGGTTGTTTTTCTGCATAATTTTTGAACACGTTGTCACAATTTGTTTTTTATTCCCAGAAAAAACTTGGATGTGCTGATTGTTTAACAAAACGGAAATGGAACAAAATTCGATGTTATATGCCATTTCCTGCTTGTCCTAATTCCTCTTGATTTTCTTCGATCTATTTTTCTCTCGCAAACATTATTCGGAAGCCAGACGAGGTATACTCGAAGTCATCAATTAGTCTGAAGTTGACGGTAATTTTGAATTCTTATTGTTACGCTAGAAGGATTTGTTTTTTCTTATTTTTCCTGCATTGTCATCTTACTTGGTCTGTGTGCTTGAATCCGGAATCAAGTATTAATGGTGCAAACGAGTTTATTGCATTAAGGCCCGTCTTCTAAAGGGCATTGATTCCCAAACTTGACTTAAAAAATTTCCCAGGACATTCTTTTATTTACTGAAGAAGTCGTTGCGCAGTAGACGACAGAAAACAGAAGACGTTATTCAATCCGTTTATTGCCCCACAAGCATTTTAACAGGCGTGGCCCACTTAGTCGAGTTTTTTGGGTAGGTGTATGAGTTGGGCTCTTTCTGGGAAATTTACTGAAATAGGAAAGTATTGTACATCTGGAGTCAAACAGTAGAGACTTGCGTCATTTTAATTTAGAAATTCCAGTTTCATAATTTCGAGGAAGAAATTCCATGTTCCCTTATCATGTTGCAATTTATTCCCTGGCTAATGTTTCAAAATTCTTATTCCAGATTCGCTGCCAACTGATGTTTTTGAAAAATTGCGAATGTTTTTCTTCTCTCCCAACTTTCTAATACAATCGATCTCACAAAGTTCTAATATCCCAAACGTTATTCGTCCTTTGTCGTTATTTTTCGTAGGAACAAGCTTCAATTTCTCATGGGAAAATAAAAACCCAAATTACAAAATCATAATAGCGAAAATAATCCTGATTTAAGGGCACTCAGCTCAAATTATTGTATTCGTTTACTTATGAACATGAAGGCGGAGCGCTTTTGTACTCGGACTTCTTTTTAATGAATCTTTTATAATAGTTTTCGTAAAATTCCGTAATTATAAGCCAGTCTGAGGCTTCATTCAGTTATTTTATTGACTTCCCGACGGCCTCGGAAATTGAGGTGCTTTCAACTTTAACAATGGATAGAGTTCTTTTTGACTTCCAGCGGTTTTCCTTTATCGTATTTTGTTCGCGCAAGTTTACTCTTTCAAGAAGATAATTACGTCATTGTTAAATAGAGGTAATCACTTTTTGGGCAGACTGCTCAGCTCTATTCTTCTCCAACTGAATTTTCCCATTGTCTCGTTTTTGTTCCTAAATTGCTGGAGGAGCTGCATTCGGAAAATAGAATCGTGTTGCTGACTCCATTTAGTGAATGACTGTGTGCTTTTCCACCTCCTGGTCTTTAAGCACTTTAGGTGCTGAAGATCTTTTTTGTTTCCCGAGCCAATTGAACCAAATTGGCTTCGAAAAGATTCCCAGTACTATACACAATGAGATGCATGGCAAATATTCTTCTGGTTTTCCTGCATCTTTTCATTTCGGCATCAGTCACGCTACCAAAGATGATATTATTTTGAATAGTTATTTGTTACTTATTACGAAGACATGCTTTTTCATTTCCTCTCCGTGACCCTAATGCTAAGATCTTCTTTGGATTCATTTTTAACAATATTTTGTTTATCGACATGGTACTCATTACATATTCCATGTGCTGATTAGCATATTTACCGAGCCGATGGTGGAAGCGGTGCTTGTCTTTGTTGAGTGGACTTACCGTGGAAATTTTAGTCGCTTCGATTGTCCTGCTTTTTGCACCCTTGTTTTTGTATCATTTTTTAATCCCAAAACTTTTTAGGATCGTGATGGAGAGACGATTCTTTGACTACGACGGTGACCCCGATAAGTAAGTTCAGGAGACGTATTTACCCATGCAATTTTCATTTCCAGATTGTTAATGGAACAACAATGGCTCCAGATGTTCAATCTGTCAGACGTCGCTGAACCTGGATCGCCCTCTCTCCCCTCGAATGGAGTCAACGAGGAGTGGTTTCAGATAACAATTGCTTTCTGTTACGGTGTCCTCGCCTTGACAGGACTCTTCTTCAACTGTGCTTTCTGTTTCGTGATCTGGAGGAGTAAGTCTCTACATAGCGTCACCCACATGTTGATGACCAATCTGGCTTCTTCTAATATTCTATTTCTTCTTTTCCATCCTCCATTCTTCATGTCAACTTACATTCTCCAAACAAACTGGATCTTTGGTAAGATTTCTGTTTATTTTTGGAATTTTAAAAATAATCAATCTTTAGGAACAATCATGTGCAAAGCTTCCTTCTCTATCGTCTACGTGACAGCTACTGGGTCTTTCTACTTTATGTCTTTAGTAGCCATTGATCGTTGGCTCGCTATCTTTCGACGAAAGTCGAGGCTGAGTACTAGGAAGTGCATTTGGCTTACGGCAATCGTGTGGTTAATTTCGTTCACTGTTGCTTCCCCGTACTTATATCTCAGCGGAGAAGTACACGTGGGGAATCAACAAATCATCAACCCCTCTTTATTAGGCGATTATCCAGATTTACTTCCTCAAGACCGAGTTCAGTGTGGAATTGATTGTCCATCCTGCAAGCGAGTTCTTCAAGTGGTATGCTTTTTTCTTTTTTGGGACAAACACTTGAACCATTTTGCAGTCAACGATAATTGCTCAGTACGGTGTTCCCCTGTTCGTCATGATCCCGACGTATGGTCATCTGGCGGTATTTCTCTGGCGGAGACCAACAGTGGGTGTTCAGAGCCGAGAACGTTTCCGGAAGGCTCAACATAGAAGGAGGAGAATGCTTCTCACGTTACTAGCCATCGTCGGTTTCCTCGTACGAATTGCTCCGTAATTATGTAATTATACGTTGTTTATTTCAGATTCTCTGCTGGTCTCCATTGTTCAGTGTGGGAGTACTACATGCTTACAAGCTCATCAACAACGACTCTTTGTCGATCTACATCTATACGTCAATGATCGCTCTTCTGGGAGTCGTCCTGACCCCCTGCTTTTACTTACTGAATGATGGCTTCAGAAAGCAAATTCTCCTTATCGTGCCTTGTTGTCAGCTTCGTAGCGAAGATACTCAAATAACGAAAACAACCATGGCTCTTGATAATACTTCCAATATGGAAAATGTTCTTCGTAACCAAGGCAAGAATTCTAGGAAGCGCTTTATCTCATTTTCTCTTTACTGAACAAAGGAATATTTCAGAAGCTGAACGAGATTATAGACCTGCCCGTCAAACCAGTCCCTTGTTGCCTAGTGGGCACTCAACAAAACAAAGCAGCGTGGAGCTGACGGCAGACATCATTAGCTACTCCCCAAGAAGGGATTCTTTGGAATACATGGAGCTCCCGAACAAGTACTCTTTATCTGGGATGGTTCAGCTCTAACTAGGTTCCAGAACGTTTTGTTTCTTTGTTCTTCCACGGGTTAAAGATTGTCGAACAAAGCAAGTGTTCCTCTTCAAGGAACAGAAAAGTAATGACATCTGCGATATGACTCATGATCTCCATGTCTATTCAACTGGTAAACTAGTGAAAATTAGTTCATTTGAGACAAATAAAACTTTCAACAACGGCAATTTTCATTGCATCATTAACGTTTTGAGATTCTGCTCTAGAATTGACTGGCGACAGTCTTCGAAGACACGTCGAATATTGTCTGTGTCAATTGCTGTAGTAAAATGATAGAAAAAAGGTACTGTCCTGTCTTTGCGACTTTTTTCGAACTTGTCTAGTAAAAATAACTGGACAGATCTGGGTGACGTGTGATCTCCGGTGAAATCTGTGAAATACTGTCGAACGTCCGACCTTGGTACTTTTTCTGAAAATTGATAAAGATGAAATCGAGCAAACTCGGTACTCTTTACCTTCCAATAGGTCACTCTTGTTCATAAATAAAATAATGGAGACATTTACAAAAGACTTGTTGTTGACGATAGTTTCGAAAATGGATCTGGACTCGACGACCCTATTGGTCCTCCTGTCCTCCAGAATCACTTGGTCGTATTCGGACGAAGCTACCATGAAGAGAATACTCGTAATATCGGAGAAACATTGGAACCATTTCTGTCGTTGTGACCTTTGACCTCCCACGTCGATGAATCTGAACGGAACTTTTTGGATCTCAAATACATGTTCCGTAATCGTCCTTGTGGCTTTCCTGCAGTAGAGAATATCTTTGTTTGTCGGATAATAGTCCGGCATCGAAACCCGGTTAATGTGTTCAAAAAAGTAAACACAAGATTCACTCTGAAAATTGGTCTTAACGAGACAATAGAAGGTAAACATACAATTTGAAATAGATTCCGTTGCTCGTATGTCTGTCGAATAGATTCGTCTTTCCAAAAATCACGGATGATGGGAGCAACTTCGATAAAGGTAGCCTGGTCAACTCCCCTCATGAGATCGCTAGCTGTGAATCTGAAGGTTTACCGTGATCAATTGAAAATAACTTAGACACTATATCTGGGGAGAAAGATATGCAAAGGGAAAAGGTTTAGATTGCGCACAGATAATGGATCGTTCCTTGAACTCGTTTGCCAAAATAGGTCTTGTATTGATTTCGCTGGATTCTGTTATTCAAAAAACGAAAACGGATTTATCATGATCTAACGAATTCACTTTGTTCTTCTGGATGATTTTCCTGTTTCACATAAAGACCAGATACCTTTCTCCTTTTTGATCTTTTTTGCTTTCCTTACGTATTCTTTTTGCTCTTCCAAAAAGAAGCATTAGATCCGAGGGGTGAACAAAGCAAGCCCCCAGGGAACGAATGACTGTGATAGAACATGGGTTTCTTACGAACTAGAAGAACTACAGTGAACTTCTACCTCGATCAACTGCTAGAAGGAAAAAACGATTGCCTACCTCATAATGAGATCGACGTTGTTCTGTCTGGATTCCTTTTCCCACTTGAAGCCCAGCTTCTGTCTCGCATCGAGTAAGATCCTCATTGCACTGATTATGTTCTGCAAAAATTAACTCCAACAAGTTGAGTTTCGAAAATCACCTGGTAGATCTGAGCTCTGTAAGCCCTGACTTCGTCCGCCGTGAACTCCCCGGCCCCATGGATAATCACCATCTGTTTCAGAAACGTTGTCTTCCCCGATCCTCCGGCTCCCAGAAGAAGGATCTTTACTTGTCTCCTGAGATTCTTCTTCTCTTTTTTAATCTCCTGCTCTATAGTCTTAGTTTGAGGGTCATCTGGAGTTGAACAGCATGGCAACAACCCCATGATTAAACTAAAAAAGTCATGGATTACTCAGAACTACTCATCAAAAAGAGATCGATCGACGCGCACAGAAGACAACGCACTGAAGATAAGCCTCAACAACGAGCACTTTCCTTCGCCTCTGACATTTTACGCCCGGCGTCGATAGAGCTCCCGCGCATCACACAAGTGGGCAGAAGACAAATTGTACGGAGAATGTACGAACAGCGGTCTTTCTAGAGAGAATGATTGAAATTAAATACATCAATCAAAAATAATAGTGGAACAATGAATTTATCTCCACATCCACTGAAGTGATCGCTGAGTCATATGCAACTCATCAGCGAGTTTTTCACGCCAGTTCTTCTCATGGCCAACAAGCTCAAGAACCAGTGCGGGAAGCACGTCCGTCAAGTCGCGTTTCCAGGACCTGTTGCTTTTCGGGGACAAACTCGCGCACACAACGATATTTACACAAAACACCTCCACAAAACGAATCTTCCATAATATCCGTGATTTTTATCCAAAGAATAGTTTATTTTTCAAAGAAATTTCGCACAGTGATATCTAGTTTAGTCTAATATGAGAAAGACGCTAAAATCTGAATTGAACGTACCAGTATTATGACCCTGGGTATGGAATCCTCTAATATACCATCTCTTGGATTAGAATATCACATTCAGAAATCTGGAAAAACCACGATCTCACTTACTGTAAAGAGACAAAATGAAATCCTTGTCATCACCCGGTTGCCCATTCTTGGAGCTATTGTTTATCACAGGAAGACTATTGTTTTGATTGAAAGCAGAGAATTGAGAGTTGGGTATGACTTCGGAAGCGAGTCCAAATTGACCTAGGTCGAGAGCAAATCCAGAAGAGTTCTTCGAATCGCTTGGTGGAATATTGCTGGAACCATTTGTGGGGTCGAGACTATAATTTGAATTCTTCGGAGGGAATTCAGGAATCGGGAAAAAGTCCTTGGTATTCTGTGAGGTAGAATTGGAAAAACGGAACAGGTCAGAGTCAGATCCGGTAGAATGACCATTGCTGGTAACACCAATCGTATTAGGAAACATTGTCATCGGAGTCGAAGTAGAAACACTACCGATATTGTTCAGGTCAGATTGAAAATATCCAAAGTCGTTCTTCTCAGGGACCTTGGACTTCAATACATCGTTAATTCCCTTGTCGTTATTTGAGCTTGCACCAGTAGTTGAGAAAGATAGAAAATCAGCAAATTGATCAGTCGATGGCTTTGTAAAAGACTCAAATGAGGCACTCTTTACGAAATCATTCGTTGGAGGAGCATTTGAAAACAGGGAAGCGTTAGTGACACCAGTAGCAGTCGGCCATTCCTCGTTTCCATGGTTTCTGTCCTCAATACGCACACCAGCAAACAAATCATCCAGATCAGCAATTGGTTTATTCGTTGACGTAGCTGTCGTAACAGGAGAAGAAATTGGAGGAGCTGAAGTCATCTCACCAAAATCAAGATCAATGATGTTATCTTGTTGGATTTGAGGAGGTGATTGTGGAGTACCAGCTGGCTTGACCGTCGGAGCAGAAGCAGGGGCAGGAGTGGGAGTAGAAACAATATTAGGTGGAAGTCGGACGATAATATTGCTAGGTTCACGAGGAACTTTGTTCATATCGGGATATCCAGCCATTTTAATGATATCCCAACGGACAGAAGCATGGTCACGATTATTCCGCTAAAACAAATGAGTCGATATTGTTTTTTATCAAGAGTGACTCACGTATTCTCCGACAGCATGACGATAGTAGTCGATGACTGTGTTAACGGAAAGTTGAGGGAAAGTGTCTCTTGTAACAACCAGTAATCCGTCTCGCATACCATATCGCATCTTGTCATATTTATCGCTGATGAATCTGTTCTTGAAAGAACCGTCATGTACAGGCATCATCCGTTTCCCTTGATGATATTTGAGCAAGTAGGAGTTCACATACTGATTGCCATTGACCAAGACAGAGAAGACTTGGGACGGAGTCCAATCATCCAGCGTCACGGACCGAACCTGGGTGATGTGGACCCCGAGTCCACGATGGATACCAGCACATTCTGAACATAGGAAAACTCCGAAATTGACCGAGGCCCACAAGGAACGAGAAGAATGACAGTCGGCACACAACTCGTTTCCAGAGAACTTAGCAATGATCATAACTGTCTCTGAAAAGCATCGATTAATGCGAAGTCTATATATAAAACCCACCTTTGAGACGGAGGATGTCCTTCGGTGCTACGTCCCGCTTGTTCATCTCCGCCGGCAAGCTGGAAAAGTAGATATATTGGAAATAAGATGTAAAATGGAACGAAAAAGGAAAACGAAGGGTTTGACCATCTTCCAACAAAGCAACGAAAGCAAGTCGAATTTCGCGCCGGGAAACTCGGGGCGTGACGAGACGAGAGAACGGTCAGCGTCAAAAGAAATGCTAACAAAGTTTTAAAATGGAAATAAATAAACACGATAATAAAATGGATTTTTAGAATTTATAAATGAAACAACTATACAAAACAATCCAGATATTCGATAAAAAAAGTAGTCCTGTGACGATGAATGTAAAAATAAAAATTCTTACACAGGTCCTTCCATCAATGAAGCACATGATTAAGATTGATCCATTCTTCATCAAATTGATTTCCGATGCTTCGAAGAAACCGTCGTTGTGTCCAGGTTGACTGAGAAATGTCATCGCAAGGAGAAGACTGACCACGTTTAATAGAACAAGGAGCGAAATCCCCCTTCGGATCAACGGGGATTACTATTTCGGCATTCGAAAATTACCTAATATCTTATTTCTTTATATATGAGCTTTCTTTTATCCTTTCTTTTAATCAAGTTTCGAAAATTAATAAAGTTCATTTGATTTATAATCTAAAAAATGGATTAGTCATTCAGATTTAAGGAAGCAGAATTCATAAAATTAAGATGACAGATCGACAATAATAAAGAATTTCCAAAACTTTACATTCAATTATACTGAGGGCTATACTGATATGAGATTTTGATTGTAGAATGCTGAATGAAAGAGATTCTAGATAGAAACTTGAAGATCTAACGTAGAAATTCTAATGGGTTTCTATTTTGCTCGTCCTTAATTTTCTTTAGACAATCTTTCTTTAGGTGGAGTGCAGATCATAACGAGGTATTAGATAAAGGAGCTGTGAACATACTCTAAAGATTTATCTATTGTCGATGAGCATTAAGATCACAACGGATAATAAAAATCAGTCTATATTCTGCAAAATAGAAGAGAGAAGCATACTAGCTGGTTACCATGAATTTCTTTTATTTATGTTATTTATACATTCCCTATTGTTAGTGATGGCTTTATATTTTCGGTATTCAAATGGTTAATTCTTCCCTTTGATTATTCTGGTAAATTTACTACTATAATTCCTTTTCATCCGAAATCAGAAGGCCTCAATTTTAACCAGTTGCCATACTCTATGAAAATCAAGTTGATTCAAAATTTACCGAATAGTGACCTCAGAAGATTCACGTCTGAAAGATGTACTGGAGAATGTTAACGAATGAAATTACGAAATCATCACGAGACCATCGGGCCATTTAATCCTACCCAAGTATCTACGACAATATCGTTGAGCAGTTATTAACTTTTTCTTTAAAAATAAGTTGTATTTTGTAATATTTTAGATTAAATGAACACGCAGTTCGAAAATGTTGAGAGGAATGCACATTTTAGAGAAGAAAACAAAAAAATTACAAGATTTGTATAATACTGTAGTGTTAAGATTCCTCAACGAAATCAGAATCACCTTCACTATTTCATAATCGGTGAGAGTGAATGTCATTAGAATTTAAACATAATTTCGTTTAGATCTAGTTAAGAGATAATTTCCAACATAATTTTCCATATATTGAACTGCCTTTTCTCCTAGCATTTCATATACCTTTTAAATCACTCTTAAAAGACTAACCAAAAACCACCATTCCTACAACTGAGCTTTAGATTACAAAAAATGAAAACTTTCTAAAATGAATTCTTGATGCAGTTTTGCGAAGATACCAGAGTTGTCTGAAATCTGTTCTTTAGGTAGGTAAGTACTGGTAAGTGGTTTCAAAAAAGTCCAAGAGTCTTCCTGAAACTCACTCTCTAGAAGAGTACCACATTGGAAAGTCTTCCAGAATTTTGTGTGGTGAACTTTGTGAGAGTTGATCTAGTTCTTGTACTAAGTTATTTATACAACAACTCCAATATTCCAGAATAATTCTTTATTTCCATTTTTACCAAGAGTGTTTTTAAATTAGTATTTCATGAACTAGAAAATCCCGTAATCTTTGAATAACTATTTTAATTACATTTCTGTTCTTCGTTACTAGCAGTCACAACTATTTTTGGGTACTTTTTGATCTTTACTTTTTGACTGTAGTCCTTATTCGTTAGTTACTTTTCCAGATGTCTTTAACTAAAAGTTCCGAAAAAAATGACGTACATAAAGCCTCAATATAGTAAGTTTGTTCATTCGAGGGTAGCAAATTTTTACTTTACTCTTTTGCATTCCTCTGGAAAGTAATCAAAGCTTCAACAAGACTGCAATCCACAGACGAGACAAACGCGGCATATTGAGCAAACATTGTTCTTGTGCCACTTTGGGCGTTCGTTTCCCACTTTTTAAACACTTTCGATTGATATTTCATTTGTTCCACTTTTGGAGGAGGTTCTTGACCTTGTAAGTGGATGAGTTTTAGTTTTCTTTTTTATCGCTGTCCGGATCATTAATCAAAGTTATGGTATTGCTTTGTTTTTATTACTAAATAACAACTATTTAGAGGTCGGTGTCTTGTCTTTAGTTTTGAGTTTTCCGTTTTCCAACAAGATTTGTAAATAATTTATTCATTGAGTGGAGGCCAGGAGAGTTTTGAGGACTGAAGAAATTTGAGTCGCTATGTAGTGTCGAGGGATTTCGTGCAAGAATCTGGCTCCCGTATTTTCCGAACACGAGGAAGAAGAAAAATGATGTCTGGAGACCATCGACGCCTTCTAATCGGACCAACTAAAAGAATAGAATGTTCTGCATAAAGTCCAAGTTCTTGCCGGACGTTAGCATGTAATGGCATTTGTAACTTTTGGCACCCGAAAATCTTCACTTGTGCTTTTTTGTGCCGTGCGGAGTGCTTCTTGATGTTTTTGGCAAGTTTCACCTCGTCAGGGACCAGACCCAACCAAGCTGAGCTTTGTAGTGGTAAACTTGAGTGGCGAACCAGTGTTCCGGTTTGCGTGCCTCTGGCATCTAAGGATTCTTGCAACTGCCTGGGTCCTACTTTTCCCGTTCATCGCCAATGACGATGAGAAACAATGAAGCGCGGAGAGCTCATTTTTGTTTTGTTCAACCACCTATTTTGAAATCTTCTGCCTTATTCTTTTCAGGCTTCCTTCGTTTAAAATGTGCTAACCGTCATGAACTAATTTTATCTCTCCTTTGTCCTTGTTTCCTGACGCAGGTAGACTCTTCGACGATGATGGGATGGCTGAACGAGCATACACGTGGCTGTTTTCCTTGGACTCCTTCAACTTAGCTATTTTCGGTCCGATTCAAGCTGTTTAGCTTTTCTGGTAGTCTAACATAATCTTATTAGGCTGTTCATTCGACAAAGGACTATAAACATAGTTTTTTCGCCTTCAGTAGATTTTTCAGTCATTAGGTTAAGTTCGAAGACAGGTGAAGCTTGTCCTTGTAATTCCCAAGAAACGACAGAGTAGTCCACTTTTCTTTTCCATATCGATAACTGTCAGATACTTCCAGTAAACCAAATTGCTCCCTTTAACGCCCATTTGCTCCATGACTCCAAGACGGAAGCCTATCCTATTTTCGCCAAGGTCTCAATTTTCTTATTTCATTTTACTTTGATGACGGAAAAATAAATACGTTTTTTGGTATCTTCACCCTCAGGAAAAAAGACGTTTCCTCTCCCGGGCCGAGATTGTAAGCCATATGATACTCTTATAAGAGCTCTTGTTTTAGAAGCTGGTTTCATCCGTTCTGCTTTCGGGTGCCTTTGTTTGCTATTTGGTTGAGACTGGAAACCACACTGCTATAGAGTTATTTCGCTGTCAGGCAAGAATATGGACCCCAGTTAACCTCCCACTTGTCTCGATAAGTTTGTAATTTTTTCCGCTTTTTATTTTCTACATGAAGTTATTCCAGAATCCTTGAAATACTATTTTAAACTGGCAAGATAAGCCAAGAATCAGAGCAGCAGCGGCACTTCCGCCCATCCGGGGACGGTTGCAAGCCTTATGTGCTGCTGTTGCTTCAATCTCCACAGACATCAAGTTCATCTCATCAGGTACTTCCTTGTTAAAGTTCCCGGAAATTTAATTGACTATTTTCAGCTATGGGTGCGTCGCATTCGGCCTCATCGCTACGGGTCTTATCTTTACAGTGTTCTCCATCTTCTACAAAGATTCTCAAATTGGAAAAGGTAATCTAATTTTCGGGTCTATTGTCAATCGTGTTTTTCCAGTTTGGCTTGCGGGTCCGACGACAATGGTTGTTGGTCTTGTATTATGTGGAAAAGTAGTTATCGATTGGGGCCCGGCCATGTTACATGCGAGGGAAGGATCCATCGATTCGACATTGATCGAGCAAACAGCAAATCCCGTGTTGAGTGGTCATGAAGGCGATGTTCCGTTGAGTTATCCAATGATGAAAAACCAACCAGAACAAAGGAATCATCGACCTACTCCCAACGGCGAATGTCCGAGACATCCTAGACTACACACCTATGACGGAGATGTCGGTCAAGAAGGAGCGATCGACTGCATCATCTACTCACAGTACGACAGTGCTTCCAACTCCAACGTGAGTTTCTCGATGGGTTTTCCGACCAAGAGTGATCCATGGAGTTTCAGGTCTCTCTCGAAAGAGTCCCCAACTCGTTGCCCCTGAAGCATTTACCCTATAGGATGGAAAATGACCACTCTCCTCAGTCTCCCATCGCCTCTCTTAGAGCGAGGATAGGTTTTCTCAAGGGTGAGACAGTAGGAACCCAGACCTCTCCCCCGCCCCACACCCCCTGCGAGAAGACCTCTAGTGGAATGCCTGTGATTAAACCCCGGTTAGTTAGTCCTCAAAGTTCACCTCCGCCTTCGTTGATGCTGCCAACGTCTTCCCACCTGCCAACAATGAACAATTTTTCTCAACAAAGAGTCGTCAACTCCAGTTCTCCTCTCCTCCAAAATCAAGAACAAACAGTGTTTCCTGCCCATAGGAATCATCTTGATCAGGATCTGGAGTGCAATTGTGGAGGATCCGGGAGTGGGACGAATCTCCAGAATCAACGTAGATCTCAGCCCCAGATCCAGGACTACGGCAGCATGCAACGGGAACCGCACGTAATGCCTAGACATCAAGTATATCAAGGCGAAACTTTTGTGCTCAATGAAAAAAATTATTTCATTTAATTAATATCTAAAATATAAATAAAACAATTAATTTATCGCTGAAGAAGTCAAGGAAGCCGTGTCGATAGTCGTGAGGGAATCCGTTCGTTCAGGGACTTTCGGAGGATCTCGGATGTGCCAGGTGGTGACATTGATCAAGTAGTAACCGACGATTATTAACATCAAAATTACTATCAACACTAAAACACTGACACACTTCCAGACAACAGGGATATCGTCCAACGACGAACTAGTTAACATTTTGAATAGACTGATGTTAGATTGAAAAATGATTCCTCTAACTGTCACAATGTCCCACTAATCTCAATAAACGAATTTTAGTAAAACATTTAATAAAAAATTACTAGAGATCAAATCAGCATTGTCAAGCTGGTAACAACACAACAAGTTATCTAGGAAGTGAATCACTGGGCAGCCTGACGAGGCAATAGTTAGAATGTGGTAATTAGGAATTGATCTTCGAGGAGATTAGGATGTCACTCGATTCATTGTATTCAGAAGGTGATCCTGATTCACGATTTTCGTAATTCCACCGTTATCCTTTATGTAGAGCAGGAATGTAAGTACGAAGCACATTTCTCCAGCAAAATAAGCTAAAGCGGACAAGCAGAACAAATGGAAGGCACTTCCAAGCTCGGACTGAAACAGAAGTTTTATCAAAAAGTTGATCCGAAAAATACTTACTTCATGAACATTATTGAAGAAGGCATTGAACCTGACAGAGAACGTGATATGAACGACAAGTCCGTAAAGAATAACTAAAAATAATTAGTATAAACAATTAGAAAATAATAAGTTAATATAAACAACTTTGAACTTACAGATCGCACATCCGATAATGACGAAACCGAGGGTGAATTTGGCACCATTATTCCAGGACCTTTTCCCGCCGGAAATTTCAGAAACTGGCAAGCATTTCTTTGTGAAATAACAGTTGATGACCGTCGTCACCAGGTCAACAGAAACGAGCAACCAGAGAATGTGGAACATCTGACCAGCAGTGAGAATCGCTGAAATTATTGCTTGTTTTATATGATTTCGTAAGATAGAAAAGTTATAAAACTCACATTCACTGATTGGATTGACATGATCTAGGGTACCAGGATAGTTACTCCAGAAGTTGATTCCTTCCATGTCTTTGAGTCGACTCGCAGTGACACAAGTCGAACTTCCATTTCTGTAGGTTGCACAATCATTGTCAAACAAGTCTCGCTGTAAATTTGGTAAATTAAAAAAATAAATGAGTAGAATGACTCACCTTAAAGAGAGTGTCGATAATTTGAGAACTGTTGTTGAACCAGTCTTTGTTAATTCGACATAACAGGAGAAGCACCCAAGCAACGATTTTCAGACCGATAGCAAATACATTCAACCAGAGAGCTCCTATCTTCGCTATCGACGGCTCAGTGATACTGTTTCTTCTCATTTTAAGGATATCTGAAAACTTTAAAGTTAATTAAATCTTGATATAGAAAAATCCACGAAAGAAATGTCCGCAGAGAAGAAAGCAGTATAAAGCAAAGAAAAAAATAAACAAATTGTCAGTGCTCGAACTGGAAGGTTTGGCTATATTTCGTAAATATGATTGAACCACATTTTATGGTACTAAAATATTGCAACTCATAAACGTCAAGTCTACGCAGCGCCGCGCATCTTTTCATCAAAGTACTCTATGCAAAGAACGGTTTCGACTAACGCCTTCAAGTGACTAGGGTAGGACCTGGACGGAAGAAGATGCATTTCTTCCCGACAAACAATATAAATTGAAAATTGGATTTTGCGCGCTGACACACAGTTACCTTTACTGAAAAACATTTCCTAATTAATAATTATAAATCGATGATTAAGAATATTGTAGAAAGTCTGGTCGACGAAGGTTGAGGACGTTTGTTCCTTTGAGCAATTTCGAAAACTATGGAAACGGCAAACAAAATACGGAAAAGACTGGGAAAGTAAATGAGTAAAATTAAAAGCTACCAACAATCAGCTGATATTTTACTTTTACTTTCCACAAAGAGTCCGGGAACTCTGGAAAACTTGATTGTGACCGCTGAGTGAGTCATTATCGATGTAAGATTCGGCTGTCGATAAGCTATTGTTGAGTGCCGCAGAGATTGGCCGCTCCGGAAGACGTTGAGAGTGGACAGCTACAAGGACAAGTCGGGACTCTTGGGAAAACTGCTTTTTCCTCTTTTATGCATATCCTTTTGTTGATCATGAAATGCTTAGTTTTCAATTACTGAAAGAACAAGTGGTTTTATATATTCAAAATTCTGGTTGCTATTGTATAAAAATTTTGCTTTTTACGAAATATAAAATTATTCGAATTTACATTTGATTGAATTTCACGGAATTTAAAAAGTAGTTTTTTTGTGAATGTGCAACATTCTCGGCATTTATATTTCTTCCGAATCAATTTTTCCAGTTCACATGGTAAAACTTGGAAATAGCAGGCTTTACATCATCCAGCACCTCTGATTCCCATCGGAGACTGAATCAGCTTCTTTTTCCAATCCCCTAAGGCACCTTTGTTTCGAATTTTAGAATTTGAACACACTGAAGCTAAATTACAGTACCTAAATATAAGCTCCTACAATACAAATAACTGTTTATTATGTGGAATCACAAATTACAGGTTTCCGAATTTGTTGTCGATTTCGAAAATGGGAAAAGCCAGATACAGAAGACAGCAATTTGGGTCTTGACGAGAAGGTAATTGGCCCTTTAGGATTTCTGGAGATTACCAGTCTTCATTTACCTCGGCTGAATCTGACGAATGATAAAGTCGGCAAATTCAATGACGCAACGAGGGCAGGAATAAACGGGACACGGACAGACGTGGGCTTCATTTCCAAGCAGTAGGGAGTGACTTTCGTTTTCTCCAGTTCCAGACACTGAGAAGTATTTTGAAGAGTGGCTTCTGACGAGGCTACCGAGCCCCGGATATCATGCTGCTGATTCTCCTGATTGCCGGCATATCCCTATCACATGGACTCTCCAACGCCATCGGTAAGTGCACTATGAAGGTCTACAGTAATCCTGTTCTCATTTTCCAGTAACCGAGGAAGCCTTGCCTACGATAGACGAATCCGATGTGTTCGCCGCTGAGTTAGCGGAGAAAGTCGATCAATTCAACTCCTTCCCCAACACGAATCCGGAGACTCCAGAATCCGGATTCACCTTTTTCCCGGCTTTCCTGAGGTTCAGTAGACTAAACAAGAGCCAAAACGGTCGACCTCCAATCTGTTTCTGCTGCAGAACCTTTGTTTGTCATCATCAACGATGTCCCTGTAGCAAATTCATCTTCTAGTTTCCCTCCCACCTGTTATTTTTGTATATTTGAGAGATGTGGACTCTCTACGGAAATTGTTATCTCTGCGGATACATAAACGTCATCTTTTCTGAACAGATTACAAAATGCAAAGTAGTTTTTTGGGAATAGTGGGAAGCCGAATTTGCTTTTTCGATTTGTCCAAAAATAAATTCAACATAAACAGAATGAAATTATGCATCAGAAAACTTTTTTTCGTCACGACCATCTTTCCGGGGGCGATGAGCAATTACTATTTTCTTATTTAATTTCCAGGAGAAAATATGTTTTTTTAATTTTCTCCAAAAAGAAATCCAAAGATGAGAGAGAATAATCTTTAATCAGCCGCAAAACATCATATTTCTTATATACTCAGATTACTTCCCAGTTAAATCCAGACAAAGACCGAGGATGAATATGTTCTTGATAAAGAGATTAGTAGATGAAAGGAAGTTTGAATTTGGGGACTTGCTAAGGATGAAAAGAGAAAACCGCAATGGACGGAAGCAGTGAAGCGGATTATCGCGCTGTCTTTAATCGGATCGAGGAGCCCAAGATGTCCTCTGAAAACTCCACCGGCAAGGACCCAGTTTGTCATCTTCTGTTGACCAAAGGAGAGCTCCGCAAGGAGGAAATTGAAGGAGCATGTTGGATCAATCTTCCGCTACTGGATCGACCCACATTCAGACATTACTGACGAGAATCGAAAATGGAAACACAATTTCCTTCCAGTTTTTTCAGGATAAAGAAGGATCGTGTATTTTTTTAGTCTTTCAGAGGGAATTTTCAAAAGTGTTTTTCCTAATGGCATGTCTTTTCGGATTTGATTAGTTTGCGGTTTTTCTACTTTGAGAGCTAAATCTCTCGACAGAGTATTTTGTCCTACACGTTTTTCAGAAAAACAAGTATAGTTCGTCCTACCAAATCTGTCAATGTTATCCGAGACGAAGTGGTCAGCGGCTAGTTTTTCTTGGTCAATGCAAATGCAAAGAAGCTGCGAGAGCGACTACCTGAACAAGTAAGCCAATGTCGGGTGAGATACCGCATCGAAGGTTTACCCTTTTCGTACCTAAAGCTGCCCGTGGCTAGCTGACCAGGCGAGCCAATCTCTTCGGTAAGCGACTGTCGGTCATCGCTCACGTTACTCATCGGTATATCCATTGTTGTACGCGTCGACGGAACTCGTACCCCGATTTTTCGAATTTATGCATTGTTGCGCATCGGACTGCCTTTTTAGACAAATAATTCCTAATCTTTTTGAAATGTACCTTTGTTGATGAGTAAGTCTGATTCTAACGTGTCGTGGAATTGTTTTCGCTTTTTTAGGCATCACATTGTAAAACATCTATTTGGAGATCTAGTGAAGGTGAAATTTCTAACATAAAAACTCCAAATAAAACATTCCTTGACCATGTTTGTTTTGTAAGGGAGATGCCTATTTCGCAGAAACGGGAGCGAATTTAAAATCGAAAAACCCTGGGTCATTGTTCCTTTTTCAATCATCTAAAAAATAGAAACTAAGTTGTCTTTGGGATTAATTTATCTTTTTCGCACTTGAAATAACATTAAAGAAGTCTGTTATTCATCAAATTCGAACCAAATTTAGGAAATCAAATCGGTTTTGAAAGAGGATCTGTTCGGTAGAGCGAAAAATGCCCAGCCGGTATCTCGAAACCTGGCGTTTCTCAATTTTAGTCGCGATCAAGGACGTTTTCGGAAGTAGTTTCCCTGTCCGTTTTCCAAAGGCGCCAGACCCGACTTTTGTTTGACAAATTCATCGTTTTGAGGATGTCCATAATTGCTCTTTGTCCAGTATAAATCCATATTTCACGTAACGAGTTCTTCCATGAGCAGGATCCCAGTACTTTCGTGAGCTCTCATCCAGCTGCTTCTCATTTTGAGTCAGTCATTGCTCTTTTATTTTCTGAAAAATCCTGTAAAAAAAGGAGCGAAACTCAGCCCAAAAGTGGATCATCGGCTGTCTCTTAGTCCCTCCAGTTCGTTGAGATTTTTGTCAAAACTGACACCATCCTCGTTTTTTATGAAATTTCTTTCCCACGTATTGATTTCATTATGTTCGCTGATTACACATCAATTGTTTATTTTATTTTTTGATTCGTATTTATATTCAAATTTTTTTAGATTTCCATGTCAAAAAGGGACTAAAGTTTCACAATCCATGGTTACTTGATCTTCTGACTGAGAACGATGATGCCGAGACCGTTGATATTCTTGCTACTTTATTCCGTCGCTGTGACTGCGGTCAAGTTCGAACCCTTCGTGCCTACTGAGAGTTACAAATGCGGCGTATTCCTGCAGAACTCCGTCAACGACGAGGCTATGCATTTTTATTATGGGTGGATTAACTACTTTATTCGTCTTCTTTCTAAACCTTTTCCTCATCAAGGTAAATCTTGTTTTTTTCCTTAATAAATCAACCTACTTTAGATCTCCTTAGTCAACAAGCACTCAGCGGTGACCAGCAATCCTGGAAGGACTCTTTTGTACACAAGTATCCGTTGGTGAGTTCTTTTGATGAGTCATTCTTTTTGGGAATGTTTTTTCGCAAATATCGCCCCAAGGGTCTTTTAAGATGAGTCAGAGACATGATTAATTCCCTTAAATTCCTGATGAATCCATTTTTAGTGGTTGCAACATGAACAATGGTGGATTGTCTTGGCTCTTTCTTGTATTATCACAAGTGTCCTCTTTACGATCGGATATGTCTTATACAGATGTTGTGTCAAGTGTTGTAAAAGAGGAAGAAAACCAAGAACAACAGACAAGGAATATGATGGATGCAAGAGAGCTTTGTTCAATTTCTTGATTGCCATCCTGGTTCTCCTGAATGTGTAAGTCTCCATTATATCGAAATTCATCAGGAATCGTTTCCGTTTAGCTTCTCTGCTGTGGCTCTGTTCATCAGTACTCAGTATAATGAGATCGGTATCGAACAATTTCCGACGAGAATCAACAACTGCATCGACGACTTGAATGTATACAAACGCGACACTGATTTAGTATGTTTTCTGATTTTAATGTCTCACATTTGGTTCTTCTTCAGAGAATTCGCAAACTGCTGATCGAAGATGTCCAGCAACTGAACGATTCCCTCTCGACACAAATCAAGGACGCTGGACATGCAGTTGTTACGAAAATTAAATCTGTTTCTGGTGCATCGATTATCGATAACATCTTACAGAAATATTCAAGTAAGCACTGTTGATTAAATACTCTTTCAGTTGGATGATTTTTAGAAGCAAAATTGGCTTATGGAAGCTTGGAAAAAATTCGACAAGAAATTTCGAAAGCGAAGGAGATGCTGGCGAAATATCCATCCGAATTGAACAAGTTGAAAACCTCCGTTGTTCCGGATTTAGAGCGCTGTATTGAGGATAACATTGATCCCAAACGAACGTTTTGTATGAAATCTCTGGAGCTTTTCAATTCCATCGAGGCTGTACCTTTGGATTTGGATTTCGTAAGTCATTAGTTCATTTCTATTAATATGGGAAACATAAAACTTTAGGAATTAATTTCCCAAGAGAATGACGAAGCATTGAAGACGATCATGAACATGGATGTTATTAAAATTTTCGAAACTGCGGAACAGACTTTTCATCACCTGGAGGACGAGATCAGGAAAAGAGTCGATGAAAAAGCCGCTGGATCTCTGGATGCAATCAAACAACTCGGAGATAAACTGTTCAACTCAGCTGCAGAAATCTCGACTCAGATAAGACAAGTCAACTTTGATATTCTCTACGAGCCGATGAGCAGGTTGCGAGAAGAACAAAGCACCTACCAGAAATATGCCAAATACAGTTGGTATGCTTCTCTTGTTATTGCGGGTATATTCGCTTTCATAGCTCTGACTTTCTTATTCGGTCTCTTCTACGGATGTTGCGGCAGAAGACCTACTTACTACAATGATGATTGTTGTGTTAGATCCACTGGAAGTCGTTTTTATCAATGTGGAATCTGGTTGAGTTTGTTTTTACTGACGGAACTGGCTGTGGTTGCCACTGTTTTAATGATTATCGGTGCCAATATTACCAACATTGTGTGTCACCCCTTGGAAGATCCATTATCTCGACCTGACATGTTATCTGTAAGTTTTTCGTCGATCAAAAAACAAGGAATTTTTTTTCCAAATTTGAAAACCGAATCTAATAATCACATTTTTTATAAAAATTTAAAAAGTAATGACTGTAAATGAAAGTATGGATTTCCAGCTTGCCGAACGAATGGTTGATTTATATGGGAAAAATGGTTATCGAAATGATTTTGACATTTTCAACGACAATCGAACTCTGACGGACATCATTCGAGGATGCAACAGAAACGACACTTTTTACCAAATATTCGGACTCGATTCAAAATATAAGTTGAGTAAATTGAAAGACGTTTATCATGAACAGTTTGCTGAAGCTATTGATGAAATCAAGGACCTGATTAATGTCATCACTTCTGTAAATAGAAACTTCCAACTCGAAGTCGATGTTAAATCTCTCGCTGGAGCTCCATCGGTGAATGTAACTAAGATCAACCCAAGGATTTTGCAGCATCTTCAAGAACAAATTAATGCTATCGATATCGATCCAAGGTTGAATGGATTCACCGAGCAAACAAAGAACACTCAAATGCCCGGAGAAGTCACTAGTGCTTTGAATAGCTTGGACGAATTCCAACGAGACACGACTCAACCACTGAGTCACACTCTTGATGAAATTATGCAAGATATGGTTCAACTTAATGATCACTTCAGTTTCGGGACGTTTTCTCCCAGTGAAGCTGTTCCCGCTCTCCAACATGCCAGGGCATTGTTGGAAGTTGATTTTAAAGGACAAATGGAAGTTGCGGCTCAAGAAGTCGTAGCTTCACTTGCGGATGAATTGACTGATTATATTCGTCATGTAGAAACAGCGATGACGACGGATGTTACTAGCTGTGTACCAGTGAAGGAAATCCTTCGGAATTCTAGAGCTGCACTTTGTTCCCACACGATCTACCCCCTCAACGGCGTCTGGATGTCCATGCTTATAAGTGTTTTGCTCCTGATTCCAATTATCATGCTTAGTACCTCTCTTCTCAAGCTTTATAATCAGATGCATGCATTCCCGAAATAGTGAGTTTTTATTTGAATAATTTTCATAACATTAATAACACGACGTCGTTTCAGTACAGTTCATGAGCCCTCTATCGACAACCTCTGCAGTTTGGCCACTGACAACGTCTTCAATACTTACGGTGGCACAAATAGAACCAAACATCATACGTGAGTTTTGTGGGATAATTTAAGCGAATCAACTGTGGAATTTTAGTCCCTACGCAACGACTTACGGTTATCAAGAGAATTTTAATCAGCCATATCTCGGAGTTCGTCGATAATAATGAATTTTGCAGATTTTTGACATGTTTCAGAGCGAATAAACGAGTAAAAAAAAGTTTATTAACTAGCAAATTCCGATATTACTGAGACGTCGAATATTTTCTCTGTCGAAAGCCACTTGCAACCCGTCTTTTCGAATACAACTCGTGGTTTCACTGGAGTTTTGGTTATCGTCGTGATTGATCAAGAGGACGGATATCCAAGGAGGATTTTCGATTCTCTCACTCATTCGTCGAATGTTAAGTCTTTCGGTTCTCTGAATAAGAGATCTATTCGACGAAGCAGAGTTGATTAGAGACAATACCTTTGGTTTTCTGCAGCTGAAACAGGGGATCAATTGCTCGCGGATGTCTTTGCTGGAATACATGTGGGCCGGACATCGGAGAGCGTTTCCAGTCACCGTGAGTAAAGAAGCAATGTCGGCAGCGATACGGTACTCGTAAGGATATTGGTGTTGAAGTAAGCCTGAAATTTAGTTGATTTGGACTTTTGAAGAGAATTCGAACCCGGTTGTAAGTACTCTACTAGAGAGATAAAAAGATGAAGCAAGTTAGACAACAAGTAAACAGTGATTATCGCAATCAAAGTGTTAGTGGCTGTCCTCAGGTTCCGCCGACGGATCTTCATGATATCCGTTCCTAAAGTTAACTCGGTGATGAGAGAACGGAGTTGTTGAATATTTTGTTGTCTGAGCATCATAACGATGCCCCCGTTAAGGAAGATTAGTGTGACAAAAGGAAGAAATATTGTTAGCATGTTAAGGAAGCCAATGAGCCAAGATCGACTGTTTAGTTGTCCCACAGCATAGCGTGAAAAATAAACATCACATTCAGGCCTAGTAATGATAGTAATTTCCTGGAAGTTGACATGAAGCAAACTAGTTTAAAATTCAAGACGTACCATTACGGTAAACAATTTCACACAGACAGCGAAGGAGATGACTAAGCCGAGCAGAATCCATCTTTTTCGATAACTGAATCCGGCGAAAGTCCAGTGTTTTGTCATCCAGTACCTTTCGAAACTGGCCACGATAAGACAAAACACAGAAGTCAACTTGAAGATCTGTCCGAAATTAAAGAGAATCCTCACGTGGTCGATCCAGAGGGCATAGAGGGAAGCCCACTTGTAGTATTCCGCCATCATCGGAATCGCCTAAAAGACCAAACATCATTAAACTCAGTCACCGGAAGACAAAAACAATGATTAATAAATTCATACACTAGGAAACTCACCAATAACAATATGTACGTCAGATCCAGTAATGTATCGAAAGCGGCAACAAAGCCGAGGAAGAAGAACGGGGAATGACGGTAGTTAGTATTCGTCACGAACAACCTCGCCAAAAGTCCGTTGGCAATGACTCCGAGCAAGGCTACAATACCCCCTGATACCGTGACGATGAGGAATCGGGTCTGAAGAAGGGACTCATGATAGAGACCCTCTCCACATCCCATCCTGAAGACGAAAACTTTATCCAAGTTCCAGACTTAATGGAATAAGGAATGTTTAAGTTGAAAAAAACAGAGTAAAGGAAAATATCGAATTTCGAAAAAGGCAAGAGTTGAAAATGTAATAAAGATATCTTTTTCAACAAAGGAATTTAAACTTGACTAGATTTCAAAAAGATTAAAGACTTTATTTACTGTTTATAGACACCTTTTTATTCGATTATGCGTGATTGTCCAAGTGAAAAGTCATGAATCGGGAAAAACCTTCTGGCAGTCAAAAAAAGCTCAATTCCTCGAAAATATAAAATTCATATTCTAGCAGGTAATAAAAAATGTTCGACATTTTGCAAAATGTTTCGGGCAACAGCATCTGTGCTTTTAGGGTACACCCTCGGAGGTGGACGGGTGGAAACTAGGAAAGTAGACACTGACCGACAACCTGGAAAAATACAATTTTTCTTTTGGTCGATTAGTTCAATAATGCGAGAGGAAAATTGCGGAAGTTTGAAAGTGACCTTCTGGAGTCATGATAAAATTATTCTTTTCCGGAAATATTTTTCGTGGTTGTTTAACCCATGTGGAATCGGGATCTCTAGTATTTACAAAAGTAACTAAGAATAGAGATGTAAGTGCCGCTCCAAGCAGCAAAGGTCAAAGAAAACGTTGCAAAACGACTCATCCGATTCAGACCAGCAGCTAATCGTTGCCTGAAGCAAAGATTCTTCGACACGCGCGAAAAAAATAAATGCCAGTCATAAGTAAAGACAGTTGTCCAGCCAAAGTGCTGGGAAGCAGTTAATCCCGGTTTTTAGCATTTGTTTAACTTTTGGAGAAAAAAATGGTTTAGGTGAACTAAGTCAAAGGCTTCCAAATCCCCTTAACCTTGGTTTCCAAATTTACATAGGACAATGGGGGAAATAATCAAAACACAGTTGTAAATAAAATAATCAGGAGTATAATCACAAGGAAGAAACCCAGGTGTCCCCCATGGCAACTAAGTATGGTCCGGAAGCAGAAGAGTAATTAACATCTCGAGTTAACTAGATTTAATCACTCTTAATTATACTAGATTCAGTCATTTTCGAGTTTCTCAGAATTAGAGGTCGGTGGAGGACAGAAGGTGCATGCCATCCTCAACCCTTGACCGAAAGTGTTTTCTCTTTGGTCTAGCATTTCACGCATGGCCCGAGACAATGAAGCAACCCGACCAATTGGGACCCCGAGGAAACGATAGAGGCGGAACGCAGGCGGTTAGAAGAGGCCCTTTTCCGAGTGGAATTCACGTCCTTCCGGTAGTGCTTGAAGACCCGAATTTCAAGTTGTTGGAAAAAAAGAAGAAAATAATAGGGTGTTTAGTTCGGACTCAGAAGCCACATTAGAGGGAGTATCTCTTTGATTTGCAAATGATTGACTTGTCGAGAGACATGTTTATTATTTATTTATGGTAAAATGCCGGGTCTTGTCCTTATAGAATAAAACTGGATTGTTCGAGAATTAGCAAAAAACCAAAAGACTTGTGTGGAAATTGTTTATTTTGCATCCAAGGCTGTTTTGTTTAACTATAAAATTCCAGAAATCAAAAAACGCCAAGTCGGTGTCCTGACGACGAGGTTGGATTCATCAAAAATTCGTTTGAGTTAAATTTGGAAGAATAATCCACAAAAATGTAGCAAAAAAAGAATAGATTCCAGTCATACAATGGAGGAAAATTTTAGTAACCTAAGATTATCAAACTCCAGAGAGCTTCAATGGACTGTGAAATGGACAAATTTCCAATTGTTGTGATACAAGTTTTTCGGCATTTTTCAAAGGGATCAAAAAACATTTACAAACTCAAAAATATCAACAAAGTTTTTTCCTGATTTTATTCAATAGTTTTGGATTTCAATAAAGTATTTTTATTCATCTAATGTCTTTGTTAATTAAGCTCAAAATAAGTCGAGATTTCACAAACAGGGTTTAATTGAAGGAAAAGAGACCGTGGAAGGGTATCAGTCGAATTTAAACTCGAATCAAGTCGGTATTCAGCCAGCAGGCTTGGAGAGTTCCCTGAAATGAATTCAGTTGCAGAAGGACGTCATCCACCCTCAAAGCCAGAGAAGAATTAGAGTCTCACTCACCGTAGCCGCTTATATTGCTCTTTTTCAGCTGACAATTCTGCTACCTCGTAGTCGTAAGAGAGTCTTAACATGTCTAAAAAACATTTTTCATGAGAAAAAATATGTCATTAGTTGACGAACTTGTCTCAGAGTAGTTGGCAGCAAGGAGCAGGTATTGGAGCACCTGGGAGTTTCGTGGAAATGGACATGTTCGACTTTTCCATTTCAGAATATTCCTCATATTCTCAGAAAACTGAGAGAACATCTGGAAATTTCACATTGAAAATAGTTAGTTGGGTGAAAGTTGAAAAGCAACTACTTACGGCATAGTTAAGATGGCCGTTGGGCAAAGGTATTACACATCGACGGAAAAGGAGGTACAAGTCCTTTATTAAAAGCCCGAAAAATGGGATTATCACTCTCTCTGCGTCTTGCTTCGCTCCTTCGGACCTCCAGATTGCCGCCTTGAGGGTAGCTCTGTAGCTCAGGAAGTTCCCAGAGGGGTCTAGCTGATGTTGGAGAATTTCTAATTTACTTTTTTCCACTCTAGACCACTGAAAAATTCCTGCATGAAACAGATGGAAACGAAGAACTCACTGTTCTCTTCAATCGACTCACGGGCTGTAAAGATAGCCCAGCGACGATGGACATGAGAGAGTTGAAATTCCCGACATTGACACATTCCTTGGCGACTTCGATGAAGTACTCTATTGTTTTTACTCTGTACTTCTTCCTAGAATGTCTGAGGATTTCTGTGGCGACGAGATTGGTGAGTTGGTTGAACCATTCGACATAGTACTTAATATTTGCAGTTTTGGCGTTCTGAGGAACGAATCCGAGATCATCAATTTTGCCTGATTTTAACATTTCTACGAACTCGTCTGCTCCGATCATACTCAGTCTCTCGAGCTCAATATGAGCCAGTTGTTGAGCTACAGTAAGAGGATCGGGACAGATGACGGACAATCCAATCAGCTGATCGGTCGTTACTGGGGGGTCCTCGATGTTCTGATGGAGACTCCTGAGAGCAACTTCATACCTTTCCAATTTGCTCAGGGATGTTCTCAAATGGAACACAAGCTCATCACATCGTCTTTGATGAGTGGGATCCATACTACAGAGATGAAAAACCTCGAGTAATCGATCTCGCATGGAAGGCTCTCGGAAGTCGTAGGGGATGCTCGTTGTCCATTCCTCACAAAAAAGATACATGTGATCAAACATCTTTGCTCTGCACTCTTTCCGGAAGTTATCCCCCGTTGAGTTTTGTTCAAACATGCAATGCTGAAAACAATAACAGTTAAATAAACTTTACAGAAAAACATACTTGTAGGACTTTATGCAACAAGTCAGCTGGAGAAATGAATGCTCTCAGATTCAACAACAAAGTGAAAACAATGTCTTTATCTGCAGAATAATTCGCCGTCGGCAACATCTGACTCAAGAGAGCATCAGGTGCTCCACTGACGATGACCCCGTCTGAACTGTAGATGATTTTCTCGTCATGTAGATTTGAGGGGCCGGGATCATCGACACTTGAATTTGTTTCTGTGGCTTCACTTTCTTCGTTCGGACTGGTACTCATCTGGACATCCAAATCTCGACTTTGGATAGACGCCAGCATGGCTTCTGGCTAAAAAATCTATTTAATAGGAACTGAACAACGACACAATGAAAAACGGCAATTTTCAAAAAGCCAAAATTTAACTTGGACATGAGCCAACTCCGGAAAGACTCCAGGCATTCGGACATTCTTCAAAGACTAGGGACTGCAAGAATCCATAAAATGGACTCAGTCCATCTAAGGCAAAATAACAACAGTCAACAATGGCGAGAGCAAAAACAAGGCTTTTCCGTTGACAATGAAAAAATGAAAGAAAATTTCCTTATTCGTGGAAATTGCCCGAAATATATAATAAAACTAAAAATTACACGTATGCAAATCAGCGAGGGAGACCGACTGGATCCTTTTTCTTCAGAGCGAGGAAAGTCACAGCTGAACTATTTTATGGCCTTCGGCTGTGTCTCTAAAATAAATTCGGGAACGAAACAACAAAGAAATTTTCAAAAAACAAAAGTGAAAAAACCAGATTCCGGATCGGAAACAAATTCGAAGGTAAATCAAAATTGCTCTTTAATAAGAAAAATTGAATATTGAGCTGGCGTTAATCCCAGCTGGAAATAACTCTGGGGAAATCGGGGCTACCCGGATTATGATCATAGTCGGTCATGACCTGTTTCATATATTTATAAATCCGTCGACCAGGGACCGACTCATTAGCAAGGAAAGCAAATGAGAAAAGAAAAGTGAGATCGGGAGTTCTAGATGAGTTCTCCAGCAAGAGGATCAGCGCGTTGGAGATCGAAGCTGATCGTTTGGCTACTCGGGTAAAGCAAACAACGAAAAACGTCCAAATGTGCAAGTTTTGGAGTTCGTACCAGGAAGAACACGTATCCAAAGAGGTTAAAAGCCAGACTTGTTTCCAGCTGAGATAATACAAGAAAATGAAAAGAACCAGACAATCAGTACTTGGAGAAAATGGTCAAAAAAAAAGAGTTTTCTTCCAAAAAATGGTTTAAAGTAATTGCAGCAAGAAAATTCCTCGCTAAAATTTTGAGTTTTAAAGAAGAGTAATTCAATAATGAAGGTCGACCACACCCAAAGCCCCAAAAAACCCAGAAATTTCGGGAATTCCAGAAACGTCAAAAAACACCAGAAATGATACAAGGATAGGGCCAGCAGAACATGGATTGATGTCCACAAACGCGTCTTTTGTTGTGCAAAGTGTGAAGAAGAGACACGTCGGGGGCTCTTCCTTCAACAATGAATGTCTGTTGGAAAACAACACTTTCTTAGTCCACTTGAAAAAGCACAAGCTGAGGAAAAACTGTAGATTTTAAAATTGTCATCTTCGGAGTACTCTTTATGAAGCTCGCTCCGTGTCTCGTCGATCGTCGGTCAGCTTCAAATTTGACAATGGACAAAACCAAAGGTGAGAACAGGTCACGCATTAAGGAAAATCAAAATCGATGTTTTTTCAAAAAAAGGAAAATGTCCTTAATTTGCAACTACTCAAAAAAGGTCAAAGACGAGTAGTGTCTCCGAGTGCCTGTCCGCGTTTAATTCAAGGAAGCCAACGGTCATGAAGCATCCCACGACAAATTAACAAAAATGGGAATTTTTAAAATTGTAAACATTTTTATTTTTAGATGAGTGGTCGTTTTATTAATTGCATAAACAAGGCTTTCGAGGAATCGATACAAACGAGGATGGAATAAAGATGGAATTCTGAATCAAGCAGCCTGAGGCAATTCAGCCTGGCTGTCGGCCAAAATCGGGCGAAAATATTTGTTGACAGATTTAACTGTCTTTCGCAAAAAAGATCAGAAAGAAAAGTGAAAAACAGGTAATGGTTTTAAAAAAGAAAAGTATTCTCTTCCGTTTAACCTAATCCACTTCGAATTAGTCTAAAAAATCGAAAAAAGGACTTACCCTTTTTGAGTCCCTGGATATCCTTATTAACTTGGCTCGAAATCCGAGGAGTCTGAGCTTCCTCCACCAATCGCTCATGGCCGAAATGTCGACTTGGTGGTCCTAGATGAGATTTTGTAATCGATCGTCGAGGAGTGCAGGAGAAAAGGTGGGAAAAGAACCTTCGTGCGCGATGAAACCCTCGCAGCTGTCAAGAACAAGCGAGATGATGCCTCAGAAAGACGATTGCAGCTCAGAACGCAAGTTTTATTTCAACCACAAAGGTGCTCCTGCTGTCGTCGATGCTCATTTTCGCGCAGTTTGTATCAAAGAAGCGGAAAAAGGAAATGCATTTTTGTTTTCCGAAAACTTCAGACAAGGCCAAAGGGTATTTTTCAATTTCTTTGATTTAAAACAAAAAATAAACACAATTATTTTCTCCTGATATTCAGAAAATGCATCAGAATGAATATCAACCAGGCTGTTGAATAATCTCCACAAAAATGGTTGGGGAATCGTTTTTGACGAATTCCTAAATATGAATCGGTTTCTTCTGAGAGAAATATTGGTACATGTTACTATTTCTCTTGATGGGATATTATTGGAATCCGTTTGCAATGCTTGTAACTTCGACAAAAAAAGCACCTTGTCAGGCCGCTTCATGCCCCGTTTTCCATTCCTCCGTCTAGATTAGCCTCGTTTCCCCAGTTCTATTTACGATATTTCTCTCTGCTATATTTTCCGGAATTGATCAACTTTATCTACTTATTGTCTGCAGTTTTTAACATTGATAATTGTAGTTGAAATGTCAGAAAAGAAGAAACATAGTGGTTTCGAGAAGATCCGGAAAGGCTCGGCTTCGATGTCCGCTCAGATCTCCAGAACCGCCAGGAGACTCTCCACCGTCATTGCACCTCAGCTCACGAAATTGGATCCTCTTCCTTGTCTTCAGACGATAACACGTGTCTCGATTAAAGTCACTGACATCAAAAAGGTGAATTTTTCATTAATTATTCATATTTTAACTTTATGTTTCAATTTTTAGATACACCACGCAATGGAAAACTACATTCTCCATAACATGACTAATTTTGATCCCATAGGTCTCGAAATAAATGGGGATGGAAAGTCAAAAATGATCCTCCGAGCTGAATTGTCTGCGGAAGAACTAGTGCTTCTCGAAGGACAAAAAAGAGTGACAAGTATAATCTTCGCCGACATCGAGGACGAAGACTTCACAGTTGCCAAAATTCGTCATCCAATTTCGGGTAATTTTATTTTTAACTCCATTTCGGAATTAACAATTCCAGGTATAAAAATGTACGAGATAGTGGACCTCGCTCACAACGGGAATTGGCAGATATTTTCGAGTACCGACGACACAGGTAGATGTCAGATCGATTCAATGACGAACTGCTTCCGTCAACTGATATCCATGTGTGGACTTTCTTATGTTCCAAATTGGTGGGTCGTCAGAAGTCAGGCCAACTATCTTGGCCAAGTAGGTTTAATCCCGATGCCAAACGATTTTAACTAAAACTAATTCCAGATCGAAGCCCAACATTCTATTTTCAAGGAAAACATGATGATCGTTGACTGGAATCTGGAAACCGAAAACGAAATCCGGATCCTCATGCTGTGCTTCGGACTGGTTCAGATGATCCGAGAGAGGTTTCCTCAAATGATGACCATAATCAAGGAGTACCGTGTTAAAAAAGCAGCCACATAAAAATTGATGTAAATACAGCCATCGAGAATAAATTATCAGAATTAATTATATTCGATTGATCAGTAATCTCCTCTGACAGAAGATTATGCATTCACATCGATTCATAACGTCACGAAAACACTTCGAGTATTATTAAATATTTTAAAATACAGATGAAAAAGTTAGTGATATGGTAAATCGAAAAATTAATTTTTAATTTTCTAGAAAAAATAGAAAAACTATTATACCTCAAAGAACGGTAATTTCTGGTACGTGGTGTTACCAAATAAGATACTTTGAAATTTATTATTGTGGAAAACTTCAATAATGGTTATAAAAAATTCATTTATCTTCAGAAAACTACAGTAACCTCCTATGATGGAGCTCTTAAGAACAAACACCACCAGAAATATAGATAATCTCAGGAATCATCAGCCACAAAAGCATAACAATAAGAGCTCTACTATTTTCCGAGGAAATTAAATTTCGCCAATCTTTAAATTGTAATGTAAATTAAGATAGAAACCTAGATAGAACTTTACCCTCGTAAAAATAAACAACTTTATACGGTAATACTACGAGGCCTCTGAATAATTCTCTATACGTAGTTAAGTTTACAAATTTCTTACTGATACAATTAGTTAGTGAAGTCGCAACGGGACCGAGGATTTCACTCTGGAAGTGAATAAGGTTCGGGAATGGAAATCAAGTGAGTTGCTCTAACGGTCGACTAGGTCCTTGGCGTTTCCCCACATCTCTGAGATCCACATCACTGTCCTTACGGAAAGCTGGGGTCCAATCAGTGGATTGAGCTGGTGGAGATACACGATAATCCAAAACATGTGACAGCACACGGCTGTGAGAACAATCATTGTCTGGATGATTCCTAAAAGAGATTCATATATCGTGATGATTCCAAAACCCTCGGAAATCGTTGCCTACCTTTGTTGGGTCCACTGGGGACAAAGAGGGGTCCACCAATGCCGACGAGAGCCCAGAAAGCAGTTACTGCAACAAGCGGAATCCACACTGACATGTTGACTGAAATCCAGAAAAATTAGTTATCACAACAATACTGGAGATAATGGTGGATATCACGTCCGTTAACACAAAAATAGTCAGAAATTAATGGAAATTAACGAGGATGATGATTCACGAATAAAGCACAAATTCCCGATAAAAAGAAAAACGATAAATTCAAGACTTATTTGTGTGTTAAAATCATCAATAGTTGATTCGTCAATACGGTGAAATTAATTTTTATAAAATAAAATAGGAAAATATTTAAAAAATACTGGATCTAAGACGAAAAACCACGAAACGAAGAATGGAATCGACTAAACTGAGAACCTTCGACCAAGACCAAAAATCGTTGGCGAAACGTCAATTTCCCAGCACGAAAATCCTTTTCCTTTTTGAGTCTTTTTTTCCAATATTGGATCCCGTGCAATATTTTATCGATTTCAGTCAATTTTTGATATAACACCTCAGCTTTAATTATGCGGAAACTGTGTCCATTATGTGGCCCGAAACTGTCGGCATTTTGGTAAGTCCTCCGATTTCTTTATTTCCCATGAATTCCTGGGTTCCAGCATGATCACCTCTGTTTGGGGTACTGTTTTTCTCGGATTGCTGGGGATATTCTTCTACGCCCAAGCAGTGACATTGTTTCCTGATCTCAGCTTTGGTGAAGAACCATTTACACCAGCGTAAGTCGAAATACGGTATATAGAAACTTTATGAATTGCACGATTCTAGTGTCGCCGAGCAGAAGTACGCCGAGAAAGCAACGCAATGCTGGATTGCTGCCGGGATGTATCTGGTGACATTGATCCTTGTCTTCTGGCAGAACAAGTACAATCAGAATCCGGTATTTTAGCTGATTTCGTTACTTTCATTGCCATTTCCCTTACTTACGATCTCTTGAAGTTTTGTTCTTATTCCAAATTCGTGCTAGTCGTAAACGAAATTGTAGATAATTTGTATGATATCTTGAGAATTAGAAAAAAAATTATATGTGAATTTCTTCGAAATTGTTGAGCTTCGAGATAAAGCTTTATAATCAGTTTTCGTGTTGGGACCACATTCGGATTTTAAATTTAACGATTCACAAAAAGTACTTTCAAATTAAATCGGAGAAACCGAAATTTGTTTCATTTTTGTTGTTGAATACATAGCGAATGTGTTGAACCAGTCCTAGTGATCATTTTCGATGATCGAGTACAACTAGGTTTTTTCGCGAGCAGTGTGCATAGTGTGCCAATAAATCTAGTTATTTTGCACGTGCGACAGATCTCGTTTAAAAATGTCTGTGAAATCGAGATCCGGAGCCCCTGGGAGGAATCAACGACTCCGGAGATTAACACAAGCTTATTTAACGCCGTTACAAACCGTTAAGCCAACTTTTGTGGAGGACTCTTTGAACCGAGCCGACCACATTTACAATTTGAGTAAGTTTGTCGTTTAAATTGGTGGATTCATATAAAACTTTCAGCTCAGAAACTAATTATCCGATACCAGAGTGTTACAACCGGATTATTTCCTCGATATTCTACCCACAAAGGAACTGGACATGTGAAAGACAGTATTTTTTGTGCCTTAGCTTGTTGGGCTTGCTCAATTGCTTATCAGTAAGTTATTTAAATAATTTACCTGATATATACGTTGTATAATTTCCATTCTAGAAGACTAGATGATGACAGAGGACGGGTAACTGAATTGAAACAGACAGCAGTCAAGACAATGAGAGGGATTCTGTTCTGTTGGATGCAACAGATTGATAAAGTTCGGAGTTGATTTAAACCCATCTGATCTTAATTATCTTTCAGTTGAACAAGTTCAAAGACAACAATTCTCCAGAGTTTGCTCTTCATGCTCGTTTCGATCTTCAAAATGGAATGGAATTATGCTCTCCTTTCCATCATCTCCAGATGGACATTGTCGCTTTGTACATCCTCGCTCTCGTGGAGATGACCGGTGGAGGAATCCAAGTAATTTACACCCAGCATGAAGTCTCTCTCCTCCAGAACCTTGTATTTTACATCGAAAGAACCTACCGAACTCCAGACTTCGGGATGTGGGAAAGAGGAAGCCGCTACAACATAGGAGTTCCTGAGCTCCATGCCAGCAGCTTGGGACTCGTGAAGGCAGCTCTAGAAGCTGTGAATGGCTTCAATGCCTACGGACATAGTGGAACTAGTGCTTCCGTCATCTACGTCGACATAGATGGTCACAACAGAAACAGAACAACCTTCGAAACCATTCTTCCGAGGGAAAGCAACTCTAAAAACACAGATGCAGCTTTGTTGATGGCGATTGGCTGGCCGGCTTTCGCCACTCACGACTCTAATCTCTTCGACAAAACCCTCAATAAGATTCTACGACATCTGGAAGGCAGATTTGGAATCAGAAGGTACCTGAGAGATGGATATAAGACCGAGATCGAAGACACGACCAAGAGATACTCGACAGAAGAAGAAAGTTACAGTTTCAGGGGTGTAGAGAGTCAATTCCCTGGGTTCTTCGCTCACATTGCCTTGACTGCTCAGCTGAAAGGCGATCAAGCCCTCGCTGATCGGTATTGGACGAAACTGGAGTCCTTGATGGTTCCTGGAGATTACTGTAAGTTGTTCTTTGTCTTCATTTCTTTGAATAATTCATTTCAGCTGGATTAATGGTCGTACCTGAATGTTACTGCATCGATGAAGATCATATGGAAGACGAAAGAGCCAATCCGAATAGTCAAGATTTCTATGCCATCAACCCTATTGAATTCGGTCATCATTTGTGGTCCAACGCTGTTTACCTTATTACTCTTCTACTGAGAAGCAAACTTATTCATCCCAGCGATCTAGATCCCATTTATCGTCATTTGCCTGCCAGTCAACGTCCTAGAAGCGTAAATCGACATTCGGCTTTCCAAGGAAGTATGGATGGAGATCCCGTTGTTCAGATAGCTCTTATTGCTGAATCCAGTCGTCTCCAATCCATGTTAGCTACCTACGGAATCAGCACTCAGACCCCCCATGAAATTGAGCCCGTTCAGATCTGGCCTAGTTGGAGGATGGTGAAGGTTTTTGAAGCTCTCGGGAAAGACCCTCGACTCGGACTTGGTGGACGTCCCCCTCGTCCATTTGGTCCATTAAATACTTCGAAAATATTGAGAGTTTCCGGAATGACTGTTCTTTGTTATCCGTTGCTTTTTGAAATGACGGATTTTTATACTTCAGTAGATCCAGCGACTCTGATAGAAGATGTAAAAAGAGATATTGAATTTGTTGCTCGAAGATGGAAACTAGCTGGACGTCCCACTTTCTGTATGGTTCTTCGAGAAGAAAATGTAATTGGAGAATACTTTGATCATATGCTAGATTTGCTAGTTGCTTTGAAAACAGGATTTGTAAATGGTATTAGAGTGAGAGTAGGAAGAATTCACGTGAGTTTTTTGTTCTTTATATTTATTTTTACTTTAAATTGCAGCAATTATTGAACACAGGTTGTATAGAGCACGTGGATTTTGTCAACGTTGATGACGTTAATTTCGACCGGAATATCTTCGAAGAAGTCGACGCTACTGCTGCTCATCTGAAATCCAAATCCAATCTTCGTCCTGTTCCTGTAGAAGACGAAGTAATTCCAGAAAAAGAACTTCAAAAGTACGATGATCATGCTCTTTTCCAAATTATTCTTGATCATGATGTAGAAAGTCTTCGAACATTGGCATTTGCAATCTGTACGATGATTAATAGATATACCGGGAGCTTTGTTGTTCATGGCGAATCCTTGGAAACAAGACTCGAGAAAGTTTACAGACAAGCTTGTCAATGGAGACTTTGGTGGCTTGTTCGATATTGTGCCACTAAATTGAATAAGACGATTACAAGTTTGGCTCCCAGTATAACGAATTTGTTAGTTAGAGGAAAGAAAATTGTTATCGGATGCAGGACTTCTTATGAGGTTACAGTATCGGCTCCTTTGACTCCAGCAGAAATCACTAGAGCAATATATTCCAGTGCCGATCCGAATGATCCCCATGCAGCTGTTTTTCAACAAGAATTAATCATAGCCTGTGCTGATCTGGTTTGTTGAATAACCTTAAGTCTTTGAGTAATTAATTTTTCCAGATTCTTCAAAAACCAGATGCCTTTAATGGTATATTAGCAATTAGATTGAGTTGGTTGACGGAGGCAATGCAGCTGTTGTTGGATTATTTCAAACAAGGTGGAAGTGATGGGGCTTTTTCTAGGATAAAGAAAAATAAAAGAATCGTAGATGTAACTACTCTCCTCGAATGTAGTTGTCCAAATGCTGTAGCAAAACAATTGTCTATCCTTCGTGATGCTTCTGTCTATGATCTTCCTCCGACTATCGTTCGGGATGCCCTAAGGGCTTTGTTGTTGAAGACGAATTGGCATTTGCTGACTCCTTTGCAGACGAAGAGACTCAATGGAGCTTTGAATAGAGTTCCTACAAATCTTTATGACAGAGTATGGAAGGTTCTGGAGCGAACGAATGACGCTATCATCATCGCGAATCAGAAATTGCCGAAGTACCCGACGTTGAAAATCATGACTCCTCATGAACTTACTTTTTCCTACAAAATCGAATCTATGATGGGTGAAATCACTCATGCTGAATATCGTCAACTGATTGTTGAACTTCTCTGTATTGTAGCTACTATAACAGAAAGAAATCCAGAAGTGTATTTTACAGAGGCCCTTGATTGCGACAAGATCATCAAAGAGGCTTTCGAAGTCTTCTGTGATGAAAGAAACATTTCGAACCGGAAGGATTTTACTCCTTTTTATGTCAACGAAGATGGAGCTACCACAGCTTCTGGTTATCTAGTTAAAGCCTTGATGGAAAGGTTGTTAACTCTGAGTTTGAGGAGAAAGTTCAGTTTCCTCGGGGATGATGCCGCTGCCATAGACCTCATTACAGAAGAGAGAAGAAATGAGGATACTTGTCATGTCCAATAGAGATAGTGTTATATTAATATGGATAATATGTTAATAAATGTGAAAAACCAATATTGATGAGTACTCGACTTCTCAAACAGTCTATCTTCAAATAAAAAACTTGAAAGTAATATAAAAATAGAAAAAACTTCCAATGCAAACATACCTTATTGATAAAAATCCTGCAGTTTCGTCACATAATTATAAATTCCAATAAGGACTGTAGAACAACTTAATAGTTTATTAAATAACAAAACACCCGAGTTCTAAGAAATGTGAAAGCTAATCTTGCTTACTCAGCATTCGAGTGAGACGAGGCACGATATTTGCGGTGATCTTCCTCCGAGGTTTCCAGGTCGGTGTCACCGGGGTTGACGGAGTAGAACTCAAGAAGTTGGCCTTCTTGATGTTCTTCTCTATCTTGATGGCAGAATCAAGAGGGGAACGAGATCCATTCCGAGAATTTTTGTAGAGATGACGAATGTAAGAATGACGGTTATCGAGGATAGTATTTAGCTAAAAAAACCAATAGTTAATTTCCGTACAGATTAAAGCCCACTTTATTGACGATATTCCAAGCATCGTCCTCTTTTGTCTCCAAAGTGAGGGTCTTCCACCGAGTGCCTTCAAGAAGAGCATTGATGTCAGATTTCTTCGCAGAAGTTTCTGTCGAATTACTAGATTCCAGAGAATCATGGCGTTCTTCCCGATTCGTATTGACTTGCGAGGAAGAAACAGAAGACCGGGATTCAGGGAAAGATTTCAAATTAACCTCCTTTAACGTTGAATAAAATACATTCATCTTCTCCGTCGGAATCCATATCCAGATTATCTTAATTTGTCGTTTTCCATGGAGTTTGTCACTTCCACGATAGACATCAGCGATAGTATCGTAATCCAGGAAAGTCAATTTCGGAGCAGCTTGTGCCATGAGATTCCGCCGTCGTTCGATATTCATCGGAGTGACTTCGATGGCATCCGGATGGAAGGCTGAAGATTAGTTGTAAGATAGTTCTAACACAAAACGACTTACATAAAGTGGCAGACCATCTTAAGCGGAGTTTGTGAATTCTTTCGACTGCGAATTCTTCGTGATCAACTGACATAGAGAACATGAAATTGCCAGACTGCTTGGAACCAGCCGATTCTGGAGGCATAGGAGAACCGATAGAAATTTGTCTGAACAACTGAGAGGGAACGCTGCTGATTCGCTTTGGAGGCAGTTTGAAGTTCCCTCTGGCACTATTCTTCCTCAAGGCAACGAACTCGAAACACCCAACTTGAGCCACGGTCAACTGCAGATTGACTACTTCATCCGGTTTATTCGCCAATTCGAGAATATATTCTTTAGCTGGAAAATAAAAGTGATCAAATATTGGTAATAGTCGAAGAAACTTACGAAAACGGAACATGGGATTTTCGATATCCGGATCGTCGATTTTCTTCCTCCGCATCGCCTCATCTCGGATCACTTCTAGTGGAGTGTCTTGACTTTCTATTTCAATCTCGTAAGCTAGTCCACTTATGAAGTAAACCGTGACAGTAATCTTCTGATCATCAGGAACGTCACATTTCCTCACTAGAGCCAGAAACTCGAAACAACACTGCTTGATCTTCGTGTAGGGAGAAACTCTAGGGAAATCCATATCCGCTCTTCCGTCTTCTGCGAGATAAAATACATAATCTTTGATACTAGAGAAAGGTGGCTCTAGATTTCCCATCTCTAGTAAGTGACAACAAAGCCCGATAAGTTCCGAGATTTTAGCATCAGGGGTGATGTAGACGTTGAGGACGAGTTTCTCACCCTCGTCGTCTTCTTTGAAAGTGATCAACACTTTGAAATGCTTGCCCTTCTCTTTATCATGGCCGTAGCTGTATCTGGCATAGTTGTCGAAATGTCGCTTGATAGGTTTGCGAACTGATCTGAAAATCGATATATGGAAAATCAAAAACTAATCGATAACTACCCTTCGGGTAGACTCCTTGCGGTTTCGGGTTTTTGGTTAGCATTTCTTTCATACTGAGCAGAGCTAGGCTTGGTTTCAGTGGCTCCCGACAGCTCGCTCTCCGTGAACTCATCTTTTTCCTCGATTTGCTGGTTATCTATCGTCTGTTTCTTCCGAAATCCGTCTATATCAATCTCGAACTCAGGAGATCCCGAGTCGAAGTGAAATTCTTCTTTGTCACTCTGGAGAATAGGAATACCACCAGGTCGACATTTCGGGACAGGATGAGGAAACACTCGACGACATAATCCTGCTTGATCTTCCACCATGAATCCATCTTGAATATACTCCTGCAGAACGGCTTTGGAGAAGTGCGACATTCTGTAGAATCATAGGGACAATAAAGTGGTGAGAAAGTGAAAAATTGAAGAAAACATTGATAAGAATAAAATGAGGAAAATCTGTCAACTAACACGATTCGTTAGAACTCGCAACGTGCGGCAAAGTATGTCCGAATGCCAACGCTTCTGATATTTTGGTTTTGGTTATTTTCCTATGAGATCTGTTGAATCCCCAGAATATTCTGCTCCAAATACTCGAAATATCATTCTTGAGTAAAATAACACTATCTGAACTAATTATTAACAAAAACTGCACTTTTTTGAATTTTTAACTATCTAGATTGGAGTAAGAAGAGAATGAATTAGTGTCGTCTATATTCTGTATCCGAATTTTCTGGAATCTGATTGTCTTGTCAAATGAGACTTTCCACATGAATTGAACAAATGATCGATTGTTATATCACCGTATCCTCATTTGATTTTAGAGAAGAAATAAATATTATGAAGAAACAGACGGAGAACCATTTTCAAATCTATACCATTTAATGATAAATTAATTGTTTTGATTCAATAGTAACAGCTCCAGTATTTCTTATTCTATACAAGGAATTTATGTTATTTTCATTAACATATAAATAATCTATTAAATTACAAATAATATAAACATCAAGAATATTTTTATTCTTTTTTTCTGTAACATTATTTTCATCAAGATTTACATTGGAATCAATCTCCTCATCTACTTTTATCAAAGCTATTTCATAATTTTCATCTAATATTTTCTTTGGGAATGAGTAATACTTAAGTTTTATCATTAGAAGTTGAATTAAGATTAGTAAACTATTTAATTATTGGGAAATTTTGGGAATTAAAGAAAATTTTTATTTTTGTTTTTATTGACACATTTTTTTGTTTTCGAAAAGTATTATAATAAAAGAATTCTTTTATAAATAAAGTAAATAAATTCAGTAAAAAAACAATACCCAATTATAAGGAATTTACTGTGAACTATTCTCGTCCCAGTCACTGATCAACTTCAGAATTTTATAGTTACACATTTGCCACCAGAACCACAGCTTGTTTCTTCATGATTATAACAAAATCTATGTGTTCACTTTAAATTAAATATCTATAAATTAATGCACATGGGAAAATATTCCCTCATACGTGTTATTCTCGATTATTTTATAAATGAAATTTTCTGATTTACATCTTTGATTAAAATACGTTTTTCATTACTAATTTCTATTATCTAGAGTTTTCTGATTATTCCCTAATAATTCTGCATGGATATAATAGTTATCTAGGTAATCCCATAGTAATAAATTCATAGCTGAATTGATTTTAAATAATCATTAAAATGTTGAAAATAAAGAAAAATAAACCACAAAAAAACATTTTAACATAGATTTTCATACGTATACACATGTTTTTTTATTATTTGCCTTGGAAACATTTGAAGGGGTATTTAAACTTATTTCATTGATAGGATAAGTATACCTATTGTTAATCAACTAATTCACAGTTAGATAGAATAGTAACCACTTAGATTGAAACAGCAACTTCGTTTAAAAGATGAACACAAGATCATAAATTCATTATTTGTGGGTTCCTGAGTTTTAGCTCCTTATGCTTTTTTATTTGAAGATGTAAAAGAGGTTCTGCAATTCAAAGACTTTGAGAAAAAAATTTAAGGACGTCGTAAATTGGAATTTCCAAATAAAGAATTATACGGGGGAAATAATTTAATTTAATTCAGTAAAATGACTCATCCATGAATGGGATCTAGATTTGACTCTGTGATTTTGAGTTCACTGTTAATCCTCTTTCATGGATATTAAAGAATCAGTCCTCGAGACCAACTAGAACCAACGACAAAACTATCGACAACTGGACTTTTCAGTTTCAGATAGAAACACCAATACGGATTACTTACAAATTTGTATAATACCAACATCTCTAATTTTTCTTCCAATTTATTTGAAACAATACCTTAGAAGAGAAAATCCAAAGCAGTCTGAACCTGCAAACCGGTCAAGTATCTTGGGAGGTTTGCGAGTTGGGTCTCGCGTGGAAAAGTTTCTGCTGCCTGTCTCTATTTTGCTTAACGAATTCGTTTTCCTCCTTGTTTCCGCTTGTTCCTCGTTTTACTCTTATTATCTCTATTATATTTTGTTCAAATTTCAGTAATAATGTTCCGTTCCTGCTCCTCTCTCATTTTGCCGTCGATCTCACGTGCTTCTGCTGTCCGTAGCTTCCGCGGTACTCCTGTCCGTTTGGAGAACACTCGTCCAGAGCAGAAAGAAGTCGATCGTCTCTTCACCGCTGATGCCCAGTCGAAACGTCGTCACGCCTTAAGGTAAGATCTCCTTTGGTCCAGAGTTTTCATATATGAAACGACTTCTCTAGCATCAATCGTGTCGAACTCGTCGGAGGCGTTGCTGATACCCCAGTCGCTCGTGTTTCCCGTAATGGAAATGAGTATATTACTTTTGGCCTCTTCACCAATGTCGACTTCAAGAAGGCCGACGGCAGTATGGGGGAGCATGTCGAGCTCCACAATGTCCATGCTTTCGGAGGACAGGCAAACTTTATCAAAAACAATGTCGCTAGAGGTTCGTAGTTTGAACTTACTGATAGGAATAGCTCTTGTTTTTAGGAAGCCGCGTTTTTGTCGTTGGTCGTCTTCATTATGAGGGTGGACAAGTGCGTCCTGATGGAAGTCGTAGTGCTCGTGTTGCCTCTGTTACTGCCGACAACGTTATTGCTCTCAGTCGTCGTCAATCGAGTGCCGATCCCCAATCCAAAAACGAATGATTTTCTTGTTCTAATTGAACTGTTAGGGATTAAAATCCGTAGTTTACTTGATCAGAGTCATTTGTTGTTACGTTGAACGAACTCTGAATTGCTCGTGTCAAATGATCGATGGTTTTTTGACCATTTGTTATCTTTGTTGAACTTGTTTACCATTTTATAGTCGATTCTTTTTCAGGTATCGTCGTGATGCTTGCTTCACGTGCCTTTATTTATCGTCCACTCTTGAGGTGAGTCTATCCGGGTAATTCCGTATTTACAATGACTTTTAGCTGTTCCTCCATCTCCACCCGACCCGGATCTGCCTTTTTCAGTACAGCAACTACTGAAGGAGGTGAAGGCGAAAGAAAGCCCCAAGGATGGATATCTCGTTTCTTCTCTGGTACTCAATACAACCCTGAAGGTGTTGACAAACAGAGTCATTCTTCTATGCTCGCTGATTCAGAAGTTATATTTGAAATCCAGAGTATGTTCGCTTATGAACTTCCCACCTAGCTATTATTTTCAGCTCATGATGTTCGCAACGGCGAGCGTGAAAAGTACCTCCAGAGACTCCAGAACTACGCCAAGGAAGTCAACAAAGCCACTCCTGGATACGAGTTGATTGGATCTTGGAACGTCGTTTTCGGCAACCCCGACCAATCGATCCATCTCTGGCGATATGACGGTGGATATTCGGATGTTGATCGGTTGGTTACGAGTTTCAAGACTATGTTAACGGAGACTACTTCAGTCATATAAAAGCCCTGACTTCCGACTCTTCTGTCCGTGCTGCCGAGAAGGATATTGCCAGTATGTGTGGTCGTCGCCGTACAGTTCTCGTGAAGGCCTTCAGCTACTGGGGAGAGCCAAAACCTCGCTCTCCTTCAAATGTCTATGATCTTCGTAGCTATGTCTTGAAGCCAGGATCGATGATTGAATGGGGTAATGCATGGGCCAAAGGAATTGCTTATCGTAAGGAACACAACCAAAACGTTGCTGGATTCTTCGCTCAAGTCGGACAACTCTATATGGTGTTCCATATCTGGGCTTATCCGGACATGGGTGCACGTCAAATGACTCGTCAGACAACTTGGTTGAAGCCCGGATGGGATACTACCGTTGCTTATACGGTTCCATTGATCAAGAAGATGCAGTCCAAGATATTGCTGCCAAATGAGTTCTCTCATCTTCGATAAGCGACACCAAGTGAATTAGGTTACTCAATAGCTACGAGGAGTCCTTATACTGGTCAATCGCTCGTGGGATAGGAGAACCATCCCACTGTCGTAGCTAACGATACTGTACTTTTTATATCGAGCAAATTAGTCATTTTCATATTAAGAATCCTCGCTATTCCCAAAAAAGAAATTTATAAATTTATTCATAAGGCTTTAGGTATTCCTTGAGCATAAAGACAAAAATTTTGCAAAATCTGCATTCATCCGGATTTTGGGATATATCGGCTCTTGAGGGGGTCAAGAATCCAATACTCGAATTTGCAGAACTGAAACAAAGGTTTATGAAAGCGATAAAAGCATTTTATGAAGAGGCACGTTCTTGACAGTGTATAAATGCAAAAATCAAAGGTGAGCAAAAATTATGGTCAGACACCAGTGTAAACTACTAAGAACCGAATGTACTGGCAGGTGAGAAGACGATTGAATAGTTCCCACAGGCTAGTAGATGAGCATTACGAAAAATAGAAATCTGAGAGATTTCGAAATTGAATAAACTGTTGGGTTGTTATATTAGGAAGCAGGAACCATGAATGCGACAAATTCACACAGCATAAGCGAAACTGCTATCAGAGAGCTTTGAAACTGGATTTTTGAGCAAAGTAGATAAAACAAGGCCGCCAATTACAGTACAGCACGATTATTCAGATGGCCATCTCAATGTTGGACTTCTCTCTTGAAACTGTATTCTTGCGATGCTTCTCTGTAAATGGTAGCTGAACGAGGATCAGAAAAATCAAGTTCTTACTTGAAATCGGTAGGAACGCCGTCGCGGTTCAAGCGACGACCAGCATTGGATTTGGTCTCACGGGAATGGGTTTCATGGCCCCCTGGGATTTGTTCTTGTCGATAGTCTTTCTCGTTCATGTTGCCGTTGGGGAGTCGCATCAACAGGGAGTCACGGAACTCGTTCTCCAAACGAGCCATGTCGTCTTCATACCTAGAGAGGAATATTCATTTCTCAAGAATAGGGACGAAGTAATCACCTTTTGACGGAGCTTCCGAAGGGTCCACGACCCTCATCCCAATCAGCGTAGCTACGGGACTTGACTAACGGACGGTACTGGCTCTCCGGGAATCCACGGTGAGGGGGCAATGTCGGGGCATCTCCACGAGCCGAGCGAGGGAGTGTAGGAGGGAATTCGACCAGAGGAGCATAGCCACTGGCACTACCACGATGCCAAGAACCTTCACGGGCTCCATCATGGTAAACATCACCTGGAAGACTCGTTGATTTTTTACAAAATCTCTAAGATCTTACGAGTAGAATAGCTCTTGTGCATTTTACCACTTTTATTGTAGTTTTCTCTGAAATCTCCGTTGGGAACGTACTTGAGTTCTCCTTTTCGAAGACTGTCAGACAAGGATCCATAGCGAGCGTGAGCTAATCCCCCTCGGTTGTCGATGTAACGATTTCCGAACTCTCCTCCAAAGTCTCGGTCACGGCGAGAGGAAGTTGATCGGTGATAACTTTCGTGAGCCGGCAGATATCCGTTATGACGTTGCATAGAGTTGCTTCGCCATTGACCTGAAACAAAGTTTTAATTCCAGAATTCAAAGCCACAGTGTTAGAATAACTAATGAACCAAATTAAAGCGTACGCAAATCACGATAAGCTCTATCCACCGCCGTGTATGCATTTTTAACTGCTTGGTTAAGTTCATCAGCGGTGTACCTCCTGCCATCGTATCGACGGAGAACAACTTGTCTTCTGCCCCTTCTTTCCCCTTGTTGGTCCTGACTAGTCTGAGCTGCTTTGGAGTATCTTTCAACCTCCTGTTGATATGATCTTTGTTGAGAAGCCGACCTCCTGGATTCCTCTTCTTCCAGAGTCTGATGCTTCAACGTCCTTTCTGACGTCACATGGATCGTTCTTTCCTTTTCTCTTTTTTCTGCAGCGAGGAGCTTGGCTTCTGCTGCAGCTCTCCTAGCTTCGGCGACAATGGCTTCTCTGTCTTCACCTAAATAGGACGGACAATGAAGCAACGTAAAATATTAATATTAGTGTACAAATGTGCCAATTATTTCATCGAAAAGTCCAAGAGACCTACCTCCTCCACTTCCCCAGTCAACGTACTCGGCGTGATGACCGTGACCGTGACCGTAACGATGACGACTACTCTTGTGACGACGTTCTCGACGGATAATACGGCGTTCAACTTCTTCCGTACGTTTTTGTTCCTCGACTCGCGATACAGTTTCTGTGACCTTTGGCTAAAAATCAAATCCAGAGTAATCCAAGCGCTCGAAACCACTACTCGAATAGAAATATCCCTACCTTGGCTCGGACAACCTCGACGACTCTACGCTCGGGTTCGGCATAGGTCATCTGCTCCCGACTCTCCAGCTGACTTCGTTTCATGATACTGCGAGGTTTATCATCATGCTAAAGAAACAAATTATCACTGACATTCTTACTTGCGAATGTTAGAAAGAACACTGCACTAGGGATTAATGTCACTGCATTCAAAAAAGTACCTTCGACGACTTGTTAAGTAACTATCCTATAATCTCAAACCCTTCCGAAAACTAAAAATAGAACCGTAAGAAGGCTGCAACAAACCTCAGAAGCAGCGACAGTTGTCCGCACTTTCAACAAGCCCTCATCGACTTTGGCACCGTTTAGCGAAACGATGGATTTCGGACTGAAGGAGTTATTAAACTGCCAGGTGGCAGAGGAAGCATCCTAGAAAAAAGGAAAAGCATGAGGATAAATAAGGGGAGAAGGACGAAACACGAAGTACAAAATACAATATACGTTCTCAAAGTCCATTGTGGCATTTTGCGGGCTTAAAGCTCTCACCGTGACATATCCGCTCCTGTCGTGTTGGATGAAGGAACCAGTGTCGGTAGAAATCCTGGATTCAAGCATTTCACGAATTTGCTCCTGCAAAGCAGTTTGTTACAGTAAGCTATAGCGCGAGAGAAATTTCGACAATTTAGATATACTCCAAAAGCATTAAATGTCGCTAGGAAAGTAAGTACCAAAATGTACCTTGAAATGCGATGGCAACGGTTCCGGATCTGTTTTAACGATATCTGACCCGACAAGATGGAAATCACTTCGTCGACTTTTAGACCGGTCTGTGAGCTCTTTGTTCTTTCGAGCGAGTTCATCCAAGTCGTCATGCTGTGAAATTAATGCACATGTTACTTAGTAACTCACACTTTTAATTATGCCAAACCACAGCAAGTTAGTTGCGAAATGAAAACCAAAATTAAAACTAACCTTTTTCGGTTCCTGGGCAGCCTGAAAAAGAAAGGATTATTGAAAATCATAGAACCAGAAATTTCTTAAAAAATGAGTTGAGATTATTTTTTAAGTTATTTTTAAAATTGACAAATTAGATCCTGAAAAAGGTGTACTTTTTGCTCCTGAAAAAACTGATTAACACGAACCTCGAATTTCTCGATGGCGAATTATAAGGCAGTCAAGAAGCAACGGCGAAGGACAACTTCAATACTCAAACAACAGCAACTTAGAATAAAGCAAATTCATAAAAGTTAAGCCACAAACAGTTGGCAGTCTGAAGCGTTGACAGAAACTGCAGTTTTAAAAAGGACAAATGTGAAAGACCTGGACGAATTTAATCTGGTTTGTATTCGAATAATAACTGAATGCAGACGAAAAGCTATGCACTAGTCCTACAGAGATGAAGATACAAGCTAGAGATATCTGCTTCCGGCAGGAGAGGCGGAGTGATGGCGCATCCCTGACGGTCCCAAATAGTAGCTGGGGTTCGACTGAGGAGGTGGTGGTGGTGGTGGAGGAGGATGACTACCTCTGACTGGAGCGTATTCAGCCGGATGGATTCCGCTCTGGACTGGCTGAGCCCTGTGGCTGTCATGACGTTGAAGAGCGTGAGAAGCACTCTGTGCCGCATGCTGGACAATCTGAACTAAGCGACGAGTGTTCCCCGGCTGTTGTGGCGGGGGTGATCTAGGGGAAATTTGCTGATGTCCATACTGAGGAGACGGTGGACGCTAAAGAAGGTACAATACAATGAGGAGAAGATCAAGAACTGAACACCAACTTTGTATCCCGGTGGCAGAGGAGGAGGAAGATACGGTCTCGCTCTCTCGTAGCTCGGAGGAGCTGGAGAGGGCTGGATGGCTTGCATAATTCGTTGCAGACGCCTTTGTGAAGTGGCAGAAGCAGGGCGGTCCTCGGGACGGCTTCCCGGAGGCAAAGACGAAGTGGAACTCTGTGGATAGTGAACATGGTGCTGAGTAGGTGTCTCTGATCTGGAGCTGCGACGAGGAATCTGACGCTCCCCGCCTATCGACCTCTCACTTCTGTGCTTGTGCCTATGCTGGTGGGATTCTCCCCGTGAATCCACTCGCCTAAGCAGAGTTCCACCGTTAGGTGTTTGCGAAGCCTAGGATGAGATCGATAAAGACAATATTCAAGTCTCAAAACCCACATATGCTCTTCCAGCCGAGTCAGATTGCTGGAGTCTCGGAGTAGCAGATATTGAATGAAGCTGCTGGAATGCAAACCAACATCACACAAAGCTCGTATTAGAAAGCGATCACATCAACTTTCTAGGCGACTTTTCTAGAAAAACCAAGAAACTTACGGAATTACTGCCTCTCTGCTCACTGTAGGCTCTTCTTTGGAGAGTTGCTGCCTGAGATTCAAACAGTTGTAGCCTTTTTCGAACGTCGACATTTGGAGGAGGATCCTTGTTGGTAATAGTCGAGGCATGGGGAGGAAGGTCGTAGATCTTCTCCCAATCGTTGATCGCTAAATCAGAAAATCAGTAATCAAAACCAGAAGTCGTAGAATTTCAAATTCCTATTTAGATTTCAGAGTTTCTAGAATCTACCTCGAAACGATACTTTGGTATCCAACTTTTTAATTCCTACTAAATTAGACATATTCGGAAATTGTGGAAATCCAAAGACTTGAATCTCGTGTCAGTTCTCATATATGAATCAGATCAACTTACGTCCTTTCGAATGCGAAAGTGTATTTAACGATCGACTCCTCGCTTGGCCTTGACTTCTCCTGTCTTGGAGATTCCTTTCGTGAATAATTTCAATGTCCTGGATTTCCTGATCGACCATGTCCGGAGACAGACTGTTATGGATTTGACTGCTTCGCTTCTTGATGACCTTGACTGAGTTGGGGGCATGAGGCAAGAAACCACCGGAAGGAGTTTGTCTCGTAGCTTTAAAAGCCGGCTTCGGCCTGTGACTTCCATCCGGTGAGGGCTGGATTACGTACTTTGTCTGTCTTCTGGCGACATCATCTAGAGGTCCAGTTCCGAGTCCTCGACGAGGGGAATGTGGAGGAGAATTTGTCGGGGTGAAGTTCTTATGTTCCTTCTTGAATCCCGGTTCATAGACAATAGGCTGCCATCTGTATTCTGCACCTTCTGGGACTCCTGGGGAAAAGTCGGGATGCTCTATCATACCAGGCTCTACAGTCACCGGTCTTCTCAAAGTAGGCCAAATATACGGTTTCTCTGGAGGCGGTTGCCATCTTTTACCAGTCCTAAAGATCTCCGGCTCATCTTCGGGTTTCTCAATAAAGGCTTCTCGACGTTTCAATAAATCGACTTCGAATCTCTCTCTCCCCAAGATATCATCACTAGTCAGAATCTCGTTTTTGGCAGTGGCTTCAGGTGCCTTGTCAACAAGATAAGTTCGCCTCCAAGTGTTCATCGTTCCAGGAGAGACAACATCATGGGGATCTGGAGGGGATTCTCCAGAAAGAACGGAAATAGGTCTAGTTTCGAATACACGGACAGGTTGAGATGTCTCCGTCGGTTCTTCTCTCGACTTATCAATCAAGTCCTCTGTCGGTGATATTGCATGGATCTCTGGGATATTTTGTGGAGGATGGTGATATGGCTGAGACTGCAGCTCGGGTTGCTCGCTGATCAGCATCTGTCTTTGCTCATACAACCTCTGTTGCTGAAGCTGCATTGCATGGATCTGTTTCTGTCTCAAATAATTTTCTCGGTCTTCTCGACGTCTAATAGATTCCAATTCCAGTTGTTTCTGTTTCCTGAATTCATTAATTTTATCTGGATCCAGAATACTTCGAGCCATAGCACTAGCAGGTCGAGGACGATCCTTAATGGAAGGCGGAGGCCAAATAACAACTCCCTCATTCATCGGAGTCTCAGAGTGTCTGTGTAACTCCATTTCCGACGAGGAAATCTGCTTCACTCGACTAGCTTCATGATAACGGCTTTCGTCGTAATGATAACGCATTTCTTCTTCATAACGTCGTTGTTCGGAGCTCGACATTGGGGCAACTGATTGGGATCTGTAAAACCAGTAAATAAATACATCTTCATACCATAACCCTACCTTGGTCGGTCAGCAGAGGGCCTACCAGGCGTTACTTCTTCGAGCTTGAAGAAGGGACCGTTAAAGGAAGTCGTCGGGTATTTCGGAACATTCTGAGGAGTGTAGCTTCTGTTTTCTCGGTGCTTCCTGAGGTTCTCTTGCATGATTCGGAATCTCTCCGCATCATCTAACTCATAATTACTACCATAATGAGCGGGAGTCCTGTTGGAGCCTCTGTTAGAAGGTTCTCCTTGTTCATGATTATGCAAGTACGAAGAGTCGCGCATTTCCGTCCCCTCTTGCCGATAGATCTGACTTCTCTCTTCCCACGACTGGTCCTGATCGGAATAAATATGTTGTTGTAGAAAACCCTGTTTCAAAATAGACTTGGGTGTTTGCCGACCAGGCGGCGGGGACATCAAACGTTCACTGAAGTCGTCTTCAGGCTGTCGAGCTGGGGGGTACCGGCTCTGAGAACTGCTTTTGGTCAAATGGGAAGTTGAAGCTTGACTAACGTTGACCGCTAGAACACTCGGAGCAATGGGTTTATTTTCGTAGACGATTCTCTCTGAGGGACGTGGAGCTGGAGTGTTCTCCGAAAGCACCTGATCTGTGCTTCCTGGAGGATACAGAAGCTGCAAAGACATTTGTCAGAACAAACAATCAGTTTGCAAAGATACCTGACTGCCAGACCGTTTCTGAGAAGAAAGTGGAGCTGATAATCGATGAGATTCAAATTCTTGCTGAGATCGTCTTTCTTGGTGCTCCGATTCACTTATAAAAGATGATCGTCTTCGCTCCTAAATTCCACGATGAATAAAGTCTATAAAAGTCAAAGATTTTTGCTTATTCCGTTTGAGTCTTGTTTTCAAACTTGCATCACCAAGGCATTGATTCGAAAATGTTGAAGGAGCTTGGGTGAGTTGAAGTGGTTTCGAGGCATGCGCAACAAGTCGACGATTGTTAGTAAATGCAGGAGCAGAAGAAAAACGACCGCAAAAGCAGTTTCGCAAACATTTTTCTTGGGAAGCGCTCAGTGCTAACACTTTTTTGAAAGGGGATCTAACCGAATCAAAGTGATTCATGAATTGACTAGAGAATCAACAAGTACCAGAGATGCCTGAGTTGTCACACTACTCGCACTGCTACCTTCATGAGGAGCCTCCTGGATATCTGGAAGAGACGGAGTGATGTGTCCCAGAGGAGTTCCTGCGTAGGTTCTACTCCCTCCGGCGACCCCGATGACCGGAACGCTTTTGTGATGAGCGTGACGCTGAGCATCCCTTCTGACCTGCTCCAAGTAGGCATTCTTCAGCTGCTGAACGCTAGAGACCCTTCTCCGACCCTGTTCCTGATCAAAAGACATGGCAACAATAATAACGTCGCTCTGTCCTAGGAGCTGTCAAGGAGTAGTAGACTCCATCGGATCTTCGGGCTTAAAAGGTCAAACCGGGTCAAATCACGTAGAAGACACGGCCATAAGTAAATCTAATGATCAAAAAAAGGCGAAAAGTTTAAACTCGAAGAGGAGGTGAGCAATCGAAAATTTCAGTGTCAATTTAGACAGCTAATTGTAAGGTCGTCGTGTAGATGAAGTGCGATCAGAAAGCGGCCAGAGGATGACAGAGCACCATGAAAGAACAAACTCTCGGGGATTTGCACAGCAGAAGCACGCACAAAGTGCTAGGTACTATGCTTTTTCGCTAGGACTCTCACTGCATATTTTTGAAGTCCTGAATTTTCTGCGCTGTTTGACTCGAGCAAACGGAATAAACTTTTGCGCACAAAATAAGTCCAAGATCAGCAATAAGTATCTGATTCTCGGACATGGAGATAATTAACAGGTAAATACTGAACATACGACGTATTTGGAAAGATGGAACTCCTTCTTCAGTTGCCACGAGAGCTCGTCGACGAATCTGCTCGGACGGCCCCAGCTGTATGGATCCTGAAAGCGAAAGTTAGTATTATTGGGGCTCCAAACTCAATCGATGGCCAATCAAAATCATATCAGAAAATTTGACTCATTCAAATACAATAAACATATTGGAAAAATACAAAATCGAAGGCGGGGCTTTGTCTTAAAGTTGGAAAAGTTAGCACATCTGGATTGTTTAACCTTTGCTATTTCCACAAGGCTTGCTGCAGCCATTGTTGTTTGTGATCTCCATACAAAAGATACTACAGTTGTCCATTGTTTCTTCTTTACTACAGGCTCGGGACGTACAGACCGTACTTCCCTGGTGCAACTCTAAGCATGCGCCCACTTGGCGAGCTTCGGAGTTTTCTGCGAGTATTGAGCAAGTCCCTCATGAGGCGTTTCAATCAGAGGTACGCTCAGAAATATTCTAGCAAGATGGGGCGCAACGTTAAGTGGAGGACCCGATGCACTATCTCGCCCACCAACGCCTCCCGCAAAAAAAGAAGGTAAGTAGATAAATCTACGCTGGCTAGCTACGGAATGACTGACTCCTCCGCTTTCAAGAGGAACTGCGCCTGGAACTTTGTCGATCGAAGTCAAACAAGTCAATTACTATTCGGGAGCCTGGTCCAAAAATTTGTCCAATCAAATCTTGACCGGGAAATGCAAACAGGGATTCCTGGAATTTACACGAGTCAGCAAAAACAGGGACTAACCTGACTTCTCAAGTCGCCGACAGATCTTGTCTTGGAGGGGAAAGAGTTCTTCGCATTCTGGAGATATTGATGAGTTCTCACCTTCACCAGCCATCCTGAATCCGGGATCTTGTTCACTTCATTCTGAAATTTAAATATGAAAACTCGTAATTATTGAGTCTTTTGCTTCGAAAAAGTATTAATATAACGAAAAATAAGGACTTTGCGGCGATAAAAAGTAGTAATAAAACTGTTGTAATGGCGAGATTTCCACCGCGAGAGATTGGAGGAAACGCGCGTTTTGGCGCCAAATCCAGTGACAGTATCCGGCATTTCGTGCCAGGACCCGCAGGTGCTCAGGCTATGGCGCTCAACTCAGCTGATCCACCACGAATCACTGCTGTTTCGAGGGTATTCAACGATGAAACTCAGGAACTTACAGTGTTTTCTTCTTTTAATGGTTCCAACATAAACTCTCCCATCGACTGTGTTCTCTGCATACCACGCTAGAATAGATTATGTATTTTTTAAATTAGAAAACTCGGGGGAAAGGGGATATGATTCGAAAAAATATGAATTCAATACGATCCGGATTTCCAAACGATACTTCGAAATTCAGAAGATTAGATAGACAATCGAGAATCAGTTTGAGTTGGGGAAAATAATAATTAATCCTGTAGATCTACTTACGTGCAATGGGAAGAACAGGAGAAGGCACAGCATTCAGCCAGATTCAGCTTGTTTCCCTTCGTCTTGCCAATTTTTTTGTTTTTTTAACTTTTTAGTTTTTAAATTTTTTGATCTCAACTCATTTTTTGAACAGAGGGAACATTTAAGGACGCCACAAAACTGAGAATTAAGCTTGACGAATAAAGCAAAAAACAAATTGCTGAAGCTCTTGACAAAAGAAACAATGATGTTAAAGGTGAACTAAATAAGACGAGGACAAGTGATCGGGTGTTAGTTCCAGTGGTGTTAATGAGGACTCCACAACTTACTTTCTGGAGATTATCAATCTTCTTGCGGATGAGCTCGAGTTCACGCATGCTCTCTCCGGTGTCGTCGTTGCCCTGAATCCACGACAGTGATTAAATGTCAAATATCGGATTTTAGGTCTCGAATATTGGGTTATAAATCTCTACCTTCGGTCCAGGCCAAGCCGGCTTGTTCCAGGGCTTGTTGGCGTCATCTTCGCTAGCCTTCAGGAACTGTCTGAGCTTAGAAGCTTCCATTTCACGATGCCTGTCCACAGACTCGGTCAAATACGTGCTGGTAGTGACCGGACGACTCTGGATGCTCTGAAAACACGAATTAGATTTATTCCACTATTTTAGAAACAAACTCGAATCCGACGTTGTTCCAATGGATCCAGGTTGAGCAGGGATCTCTTTCCATGTTCGCTGGGGAAATCCCCGACAGTCCTGCGTCCATAATGCGGGAGGCTTCCAGTTTGACTGGGGATGTGGGCATTGGAATTTACTCGAGGATCAATAATCTGCATCCGGAATTGTTCAGAACTCCGTTCTGCCTTGTAATCTCCATTCTGAGCCGAGATTCTCTCTGAGTGAGCGTGGCTTCCGCCCATCTGAATCTCGGAACCGGGAGTTTTCTCCTGGAGCTTGTAGATCGGAGTGACGATCTTGACACTTGAAGTCTGTGTTTCGGATTGAATCTGGTTTCTGGGCAGATCTTTCTGTACAGTCTCGATCGTGTGCTTGATCTGCTCCAGATCCCTGACCATTTCCTCCGTCATGATGGATAACAGTCACCAAAATAACAAACGCTGAAAAATGTGGATAAATTGAAAAAACCACATAAACTCGAGAGAAAAAAGTAATAAAACAAAGCGAAACTACAAAAATCGTTCGGTCAAGGGAAAAGGAAAAACTTGGAAGACTCCGCCACCCGGGTGACCTCTGCAATCGGAAATGTGCAGTCGACGAAAAGGAATCAATTCCTGTTTTAAGACAACTTTTTTATTTACGTGAAAAAATTAGAAAGAAAACAATGAGGGAGAAATCTGGAATTTCCCGTAATGAGGCCCGAGAACAGCTGCAAATCAGTCAATGTGGCATTTAGAAAAGTAAAAGGAAAAGAGTTGTCGAACTTGGTCGGCAAAACCGGTTTTCCCCAAAGGCTCATAGCGTCAACCCTCTTTTGTTTGATGAAGAATCCGCGTAGGCCCAAATAGGTTCCTTTCAAGTTGTACAATAGACGGAAATGGATATTAAGTGATTGCATGACTCATTTCAAACTTGATCGAACGCGAATTTTCGGATTTGGTAGCTTTAAAACACCGAAATGACATAACTAGCGAAATCATGGAGTTACATGGGAGTTCGCACTTTGCCAAATCAGGCGCATCCAACTGCATCTAATCAATTGCTAATAAAGCCTCAGGCAGCAATAACAATTAAACTACGGTCGTTACTAAGGAGAGACGATACAAATTCATTCAATTTTGATTTAAAAGGAAATGGAAGCAAAATTATGGAGGCCGCAGAAGACGGCCACGAGCAGCGGTTCACAGCGGAAATTTAACCGAAACCGGTTTACTTCCCCTCGTAATCACGCTAAAATTGGAGGTGTTGCAGACCAAAACCGCAGATTGTACTGCAACTAAACTCGCTGCAGCTGGGCCAAGAACACAACACTATCAGGGACCCCCTGGAAAATAGTAAATTCCTACGAAAAATTAAGTAAAGACCATTAATCTTGATCACCGATTACTTAGAGGACGTCCTAGTTGTTGATTGTTTGGAAAAACTAAAACTATTATGTCAATTCGAGAGTAGAGACAAGGGTTACACCCATGCCGTAATGTTTCTCGTTTTGAAGATTCAATAAGATGTTTCGTGAAAAACAGAATTGGAATGATCGCCTCGCCAAAACAGGCTTGAAGACGACGCCCTTCGGAGATGACAAGTGCTCTAACGGGGCGCGGTCGTCTCATTTTATTAAAAGTGTAATTTCAATTCGAGAGATATAAATTGATCTCATTAGAATGGGAGAAATATTCAAAAAACGATTATCAGTCGGCTTTGTTCATTTTTAAAGAAAAGTCTTCGGGTGGAAGGAGAATGTAAGACATGTTCATTGACCGCAATAACAAAGAAAAGTGAGCGACCAGGATGAGGAAGGTAATCATGCAACATTCGTGGAAGGAATGTATCCCCGTGCACTTTACTGTTCTTCCGAGCGTTTGACCGAACTGTACGAATCAATTCGATTCATATTGATTCCCATTTTGCAGGACCCGGTGATTCATGGACATTTAAACTTTGTAGATCTAATCTGGGCGATTTCACGAAAGCGGAAACATTCGATTACGCGGAAGGGCCAAGGAGGGTCATTAGGACTCCGCGATTTAGAAAAGTCGTTTTCTATACGAGATAAGTGCTTACGTAGAAGGGTGAATGAAAAATAAATCAACAACAATCAATCCCAGACAAAAATAGAAAACAAATGATTCAAACAATCCGGAAAATCGAATAATGGAATTCCATGTATGAAACAGGAATTTTACGTCGATAAAAGTCTTACTCGAATACATGGTCAGTCAACATGACAAACTGGTAGTCCGCGCTTCCCTTTTCGCACTAAAGTCAGTATAGGATATTGTCGGTAAACCAACTCGGTCGTTAGTGATCCAAAAGAGAGAGAGACAAACAAACATTCTAGAGAGAAATCTTCGAGCTCGTCTGACCGCAAACAAAACTAGAAATTATTCCTGTAGGAATGGTCATGAACTTATAAAGATAAAATCGATTTATCATTCGATGACGATTTGCAGCAACTTGAGTCGTTGTTCATTCATTACTCAAAGCGGATTTCAGAATAGTGTGGGCAGAAACTTGTTCCAGAAAACTCGGTATTGTTCAGACTGCTCTTTTCCGTAGCAGAAATCCTGGAATGCTTGATCCAAAAAATAAACAGCAAGATTATTTTTACCGCACCTTGCGAATTTCATGATTTCTCCCTGGATCTTGCATTTGAAAGTACTTCAAGGTTTATTACAATTGAGATACATATTTAGAGCTTATGACAAATTTTCATATTGCACGCACCTATGTTCGTTGCCAGGGTTGTTTGTGATAACGGTTATATGTAGGACGTTCGTAAAAGTCAATTTTCGCATTTCGAAGGGCCTTAATCAGGTCGCTGAAGCCGTTCTGGCCGCTCAATCGGAATTGGTAGTCTTTAACCAGTTTCTCGAATCGAGTCATCGGTGGACGCGTAACTGAATGAACATGATTTACCGGGGGATATGTGCTTTTCCATGGTGAATCTGTGGTTGTCTCGATGTCGGTCTTTTCAGGTACTTGAAAAGTGTTTAGTTGACCGCGTCCAACAAGAGAATCGAATTCTGCTTGTTCTCTCACTTTGAAATCCTCGGTCAGGACACCAGCTTGAGCGACGGGGTTCATTCCTCGGACAACTCCGGAATTGGAACTCGTTGCTCTCGATAAGGGCATGATGTGTTCTCGAATGGCCAGGACCGGTTTCTCCAAATCTCGAGTCAAGTTGTGCTTTGATTGCTGATCGGTCAAACCAGCATCCTCCGAGGAGCTCTGAGACGACTGTTCAAAGGGTTCAACTTCCGGCTGATCACTCAAGTCAGATCCATAACTGAGTCTTGTGTCCACTGTTTTCAGTTCTAGTTTTTCTTGAATTCGTCGATTCGGGTTGGAAGGTACTAATTCCTGGTTGACGAGTCTGAGAGGCTCAGAAATGTCCAATGACGGCTAAAAGTAAACAAAGATCAAAAAATTTCCGAAAATTAGAACCTGTATAACAGAATGTTTCGTAGTCGTTGTAGGGCTTGTTGTAGGACTCGTTGTAGTACTTGTGGCTGTGGCTGTGGTTGTGGTTGTAGGAACTATGCTTGTTTCAGATGTTGTTTTTTGAAACTCTTCCGCGTGTTGTTGAAGTCTTTTATGGACTTCTTCTTCCAGAACCTTCTCTATGAGCGTTAAGAAATTATGGGCTTCATTCGCGGAGATGTTTGCAGCGACTAAAAATGATTCGATGTTCTTGTTTTCTAGCTGTCCTGATAGATCTGGAAATTAGTCGATCAAATCTAAAATTACACGAAAAAAGACAAACGGAAAGTAGAAGCAGTGTTATTTATTGTTGTTTGTGATTCTGGAATTGTTGATGGAGATGCAAAAGCTGATGTTGTTGTTATTGGAGCACTTGTGGGGGTTGATGGAATTGTTTCAGTTGTTGTAGCTACTGTAGTTGTTGTTGTAGAATCCGTTACGGGGAAATTTACTTCTTCCGACTGCCCACTTGATTTCAATTTTTCTATTTCTTCATTCAGTTTAGCTATATCGATGTCAGATGGATCTTGTTCCAGAGATACAGATTTCGAACCTGATTCGAATCCCCCGATGTTAGGGAGTTCCCCGGTGAAGGTTTCATCTTTGGTTCCGTTGAACAAAGTTGCCGATAACGCTTTTGGAAAAGTCTAAAATCATCGTTTTCATTATTGTAACATCATGAAATCACCTCCAAAATTTTCAATGACTCCTTTTTCGTATCAGGGTTTTCCTTATCATCTACAGTAGGTGGAAGAACAGCAGTCGGGATCGGATTTACGATTTCGGAAGAAGCTCCAGGTTGGTACAAGGGGTTGGGAACAGTTACGGTAATGAACCTGTTGTTACGGTTGAAGATCGGAGACGGTGTCATCCCGAGAGCCACGAGGGGGTCAATCCTGGGTACAAGGGTCGGTGGCGTTATCGCAACTGCTTGATGGAGAACACGGAAACCGTCCAAGGGTGGTATTAACTCGAACAAAGGTCGATTGGGTGTGTAGGTGAATTTCTGGATTGGTATGTTCAGATCCGGTAACTCAGGCTACAAACAAATTAAAAGTAATTAATACACAGAAAATAATCACCTGCGCTTCTATTGGGCAGAAAACGAGGAATAAGGTCCATGGAATAAGGAAGAGCCGCAATATCTTCATTCTGAATGGAGTGACTGGACAAAAGGCAAAAACTCGTCAGAAATCCTCGTAAGGAAGTCTTTCGCTTTCTTCACGATTTCCCTTTTCACCATCTCAAAGCCGCAGGCACCATAACATGTTCAACTTGTTATTTTATTGTCAAATGTGCGTAACGACTGGAAACAACAGCTGACCAAGAACGACCTTCTCGGTGATTCGCGAATCTTTGCAGCCATCCCGTTTCGAAACCCACCGAGAATGATAAAGTTTCGACCGATCTCCTAATTTGAACAAATGTGGATTGCTAACTGGTTTTAAACTGTTATCCCATTATCCGATCCAGACTGAAAGACGTTGAGAGTTGAAGTTTGGTCGATTTCGAGCATATTTTCCAATCAATAAACTGGGAAATTCTTTGAAATAAAAATCAGAAACACGCACGTTGTGACTTATCTTATAATCCTTGCAATTTTTGAGAGTATATTATTAGTACGCGGTGATGACAGACTGCAACGATAAAAGCGTCACATTATCATTCATTTTTATCACTTTCAAGCTCAGAGATGAAAAACGACTTGATTCCCGAAAATGAGGACGAATTCGAGGATGTCAAATCCCCTGAAGATGGCTGGCTGGCATCCACGATGGATCAACTAACGACCGTATGGAATAAATATGAAAGGTGATTTTTCGAGGTTTAATTTCCCTGTAAAGTATTCTTTAGAAAGATCTTCATAGCTCTTGCAATAATCCTAGTGGTCGGAATCCATGTATTTTACGTGTTCGCAGCGAAATACAACTTTCACAGATCCATGGTGCTTTTGTTTTTCATGATCATTGGTTATGTTTATTTCCTATACAAATACGCTCTGAAACCATATTATACAAAAAACAAACGAGCCGTTAATCAGAAACTCTCGAAGGTCGGTGATGCTTTAAGCTTCAAAGTCTTTGGAATTCCTATTCTCCAAACGTAAGTACAAAAAGATTTAGTTGTTTTAATTTATTTTTCCTCTAGAATCTTTTTTGGAGTCTTTATTATCGGATTCCTCATCTGGTTCGCAATCGATGCACGGAACAATACTATTCGTTATCGATCACTCGCTGCGGTGTTTGTCTACATTTTTCTCGGATTTTTGATTTCCGCCAATCCAGCAAGAGTGAGAAAAAAGAAAAAAATTAGATTAAAAAATAAATTTCCAGATTAAATGGAGACCTGTTTTTGGGGGATTTTTCCTTCAAGTTTTTGTTGCTTTCTTGGTTCTTCGATGGGATTCAGGGAATCAAGGTTTCAAATGGCTCGCTGACAACGTCGTCAGATTCCTCGAATATTCCACCAACGGAACAACCTTCGTCTATGGCTTCGTGGCCGCTCCTCCACCGCTCTGCGATTTCGGGAGTGTTTTCATCTACACATCCCTCCAGATCATCATTTATTTCGGAGCAATTGTTGCTGTTTTGTACTATCTAGGAATTATCCAAGCTATCCTTTCCTTCGTCGCCTTGATCATGCAGAAAACTGTAGGGACAACTGCTGCAGAAAGTCTCAATGCTGCTGCTTGTATCTTCCTTGGACAAACAGAAGCCGCAATTTTGATCGAACCTGCTCTAGCAACCATGACGGAAAGCGAAATTCACTCTGTGATGACTGCCGGATTTGCTTGTATCGCTGGATCTTTGTTCTCGGCTTACATCGCTTTCGGAGCTTGTCCAACTTACCTCCTTTCAGCTACAGTAATGTCTGCTGCGATTTCCCTTGCAATGTCCAAGTTGATTTATCCAGAAATCCAAAAATCAAAGCAACAAACTCCCGGTAGTTTCAAATTCGCTCAAAAAGAAACTGGTAACATCTTGGAGTGTATCAGCAACGGAGCTTGCCACGCTTCTGGATTCGTCTTCGCAATAGGAGCGAACTTAATCGTCTATATCGCTCTTTTAGCGATGGCCAACACCTGTGCTGGATGGGTGGGAAATATGCTTGGATACAATGATTGGAGCTTTAATGTAAGTTAATTTTAATTGGATGTCGTAGTTAAACAAATTTTTATCGATGAAAATCACTTACAATAGATAGCAGAATTTCCCTTATTTTGGATGAGTTTAATTCAGTCGGAATTTTAAAATTCATTAGTAGTTTTAGTCATAAAAATGGGAACATTAACTTGAAATAGAAACTTTGAATTCGATATCCTTCAAATATTGAAGAATTTTAAAAAATTTGCTTTCAGAAGCTCATGGGCTACATCTTCTTCCCTCTGGCTTACATGATGGGAGCTTCAGACGCTGCTGATCATAATGTATTTTTTAATCTGTTACAGTTTCTAATCCAATTTTTCAGACAGAAATTCAAGAGACTCTTCGAGTGGCAGAACTCATGGGGATGAAGACAATCCTCAATGAGTTCATTGCTTACAAGAAGATGCAAGAAATGGTCCACGACGGCGAACTCAAGGGAGCCAGGGCACAGATGATAGCTACCTATGCTTTGTGTGGGTTTTCGAACATCTCGATGATCGGATCTCAACTCGGGATTTTGGGAGCCATGTGTCCGAAAAGGAAAGCCACGTTTGCGAAGGTCGTCATAAGAGCTCTAATTGCTGGATGTTTCTCTTGCTTCGTAACTGCGAGTGTTGCTGGAATGCTCGTCAACGAAGCTACGTCATGTCACAGTGCATCCGGGTGCTCGACGTATCTCTATAATATCAGCGAAACACTTAATCCTTTTATCCAAGATAACGCGTTTCTGAAGAAGTTAAGTAGTATAAATATCTAAATAAAAATTACACTGATGTAGTGAACTTTGACTTATCCTGTTCTTCTGAGACATCCTCTCACAGAAAGTTTATGTTGTAGCAGATAGTTTCTCAGTACTGATGTAAAAGAAAAAACCATCCTAATTATATTCATTTAACTAATTAATTCTAACCTAAGATTTCACTCGTATTTGAGAACACGCTTATCGGTGGTAGGCCATTTTGCTTCTCAATAGTAGGATAATCCATTTTCCAGGATCAAGGTAGTTTATCACCATCCTTTTAAAAAATCATAAACCAATTTTAAGAATAAGAAAATTGTCCAAATACAATTCGTAAAGTTTTAATAATATAACTTGCAAAGAAATCCACAAAAAGCATCAAGAATTTTCATCGATTTTTCGTCTACTCTTTCATTTAGTTTGTAGTAGAGACAACGAGCAAGTTGACGACTCAGGTTATCGATAACTTTGTGATTTCCGAGTCCAAACATCGATGGCTGGATGAGGGAACTGGCACACATAATGGCGATTTCGTCATCAGTAATTTCTCTAAAATCAAATCTGGCGAGTAAATCGAGGTCTCCTGGAGTCTGTCGAAGAACCTTGAACAACGGCTGATTCGACAAAGACGGCTTGACTTGTTGGGATAAAGAACACACGAGGGCCTAAGTTCATATGTAAGGATCGATATATCAAAACCATCAACTTACGATAAAAGCTCTCATTCCATAGTTAGCTAATTCAGTTTTCTCCTCTTCAGTCAATTCTCCACTTTTTGAAATGCTTCCAATAAAACTTTCCACAGCATCTCTAAGTTCGTCGATGGATGAGAATTTGAGGACTGGAGCAACAGAATTTTGAGCGAGATTCGCCCTGAAAGAACCGAAGTGCTGCTTGAAGGAGTTGGACACGACATCGGCGAGCTTGACACATCTTTTGACAAGTTCTTTTTCATCAACGTCAGTATTCTCTTTGATATTTCCATCGTCATCTTCATCGACTACTTCATGATTCGCAAATATATTGGACCCGATAGTTTCGTCACGCAGTCCTATGAGGACGCATTTGTGAAATCGACAAGCCGGACAGTTTGTTCTGTTTTTCTTGTTGATGGAACAGTTGTTTTCTTCTTGACAATTAAAGGTAGTATTCTTCCTGGTCACTCGACGGAAAAATGTCTGCAAGAAATAATTTTAATTTAGCTAAATGAGAAATATTTTTCTTTGATCAAGGGATCTAATTCGATAGTTATCGACAGGAATATTGCTGGATTTTTATCTACCATAATCAATAAAAAAATCAACTTACTCTGCAAGCATTACAAGCAGAAGTGCGATAAGTATACCCGGAAACTTTATCTCCACAGACATCGCATTTTCTGCTCTCGTATGTTGAAGCACGATTCGCAACTAATTCGGAATTCAACATCATGGACTTATCTACCGAGGAACGAGTGAAAGACCTTGAAGTCGTTGGAGTCTTGAATTGTGTCTCCAGAATCGGCATCGAAGAAGAAAACGAACTTGTAAAATCTTTCATCTCTTGCGAGACCGTGTTTTTTGAGTTATTTGATATATTAACATCAGCAGATTCTTTTGAATAATTATCAAAATCATCATCGCTGAAAAAGCACATATAAAAATAATAAAGTAAAAACAAACCGAAAAACTGGAGTTTTATAAGACAAATTTGTGGTAGTCGGACTTTGAAAATGAGAATTCGACGTGTTTTTAGCATCTCTGTCTTCTGGAAGTCCAAGGACAGGAATATCCGGATGTCGATAGTTAGCAATCACTCTATCGGGGTCATGGAAGTACTTTGGTGGATTGAAAATGTGTTTCACCAACTCTCGAGGGAGGATCGGGAAGTAGGGACTCGGTATAGGAGGAGGAGGTCCGATCGGAATATCCAATCTGAAATTATTCAGGAATCCCATGGGACTCAATCCTCCCGAGTTCACGATAAGGACGTTGTTTCTAGCAGCAGCATCTAGAGCAGTGGCTTCAGAAGGAGAAAAGTCAGGAACCCTCGATTCGACAGAATTCGCAGATAAATCAGCATTATTCATAATTGGAGTTATCCTAAAATAAATCTATTACAGAATTCAACGAATAAGATCTTACAAAAGAGAATAACCGATTCGTAACATGAAAAACATGAACTCATTTCTAGTGTATGAACAGAAAAATAAAAACGCGCAAAACTTCATCGAGAAGTTAGAAAATCAAAGGATGGAAATGAGTGGAGAAGTCAAAAACAGATGTTGAATTTGATAGAGATCGTGGGAAGAACAGTATTCATATATGGACGGATTGTAAATTTTCCCAAAATGAATAAAATGTAACGTTAAGAAAATGGAAGATTGGAGGAAAATTGACAAAAAAATTTAGTTCTTTTCAAAACTTGTCTTCGTAGTAGATAATAATAAGAAATTTGATCTTTGCGCTCCAGAATATGCACTTTAAAATCAGAACTTGAGCTGCGACATGTTACACATCATGAAACAAGAAATTAAACCCTGAATCTCATGATATATATTATACTTCGATTCTATTTAAAGAGGTTATTTCATAAGAAACGACTTCATGATAACTTATTTAAAATATATAGTAAAATACTTAACCAGTATGCTATTAGAATCAACATAAAACTTCGTACCTAGTGACGTACATGTCCAGATCCATAATTTAATTATTTCGGGAAACACTGAACTTGACTTTTTGTAATCTTGTCTCAAGTTGATTATATGGAAAAATACAAGAAATTTTTATTTTTCTTCTGAATCAGTAATTACCCTAAAATCCTGTTATATATTTCCGTTGGATATTTTTATTTCTTCCGTGCCTCTGTTTATTCAGTTGTCTATTGGTTAGATGTGTAAAAATCCGGAATTTCAATATTTAAGAAGACAAATATATGACATCAAAGTGACCTGATTCCAGCTGTGAAAATAAGTAAACAAATAACATCAGTTATAACCTTGTTATAGAATGATAACTGATTGCTGAGACAATGCCTTCTAAACTCTGATCTCAGTCTGAGAACCTTCATCCAACTATTTAGCGTTATTCAATAAAAGTGGATCTTTTATTCAGAAGAAACTAATATTTAATCTCTCTAGTACACATTAAAATAAAATTCAATTCTATAAGTGACTTCTTTGAACATGATTTTTCTTTAAAATTCTCATTTACGATCTCCGCCTCTTGACTGGATCAAGAATATTCAGCTTTCTTCCCAGGAAAATACATCTTCAACAAATGGAGTTTCTATTCCGGTTGTTGAAGTCATGATCCATATTGTAGTTCAGGAATCTAGTTATGATAGAACAAGGATAATTCTTGTCCTACCCGTCTCAATCCGTTTCTGATGAAAAAGTCATTTTCTGAAAAAGATTAGTCAATGAAGGTAAAAGAATATATAAACTTACACTATACAAAGTAGAGAAAATCTTCATACATCGGTAAAGATGAGAAATGAAATATAGGATCGTCGGCATTACAGGGATTTGTCAGGACATTGGCATTGTCTTTGCAGTCGAAGATGACCATTTCTGTATCAGGTTAAGTATAGAAGTCATAGCTATACTTAGTCTAAAAAGGATATTCAACAACAAAATCTATGTCACGTACTTGATTTTCTCTTTAGAAGAGATCTCGGAATGCTAGGTTGTTAAAGAAGAAACACTTCTGTCATTTATCAGAAGAAGAGGAAATAGTGGGAGAAAATAAGAGCAAAGGAGAAACCAGGAGGAATTGTGGGAAAGGAGGAGACACGAGGATAAGATGGGAATGACGTCAGAGGAGTTCCGGAAGGAATTTGAAAAAGGTGGGAGAATTTAGGCCAGACACGCGGGAAGAAGAATTTGAAAAATGGCGGGAGAAGTTATGAAAGAAACGTGATAAACAAGACAAAAATTTGAAAGAAGCGGGAAGACGCCAAAAGAAATCTGGGAGAAACGTGATAAACAAGAAGGAAATTTGAAAAAGGCGGGAGGAGAATTTAGGCCAGACGGAAGCGAAGCAGACGCCAGATACGCGAGAAAGAAAATTTGAAAAAGGCGGGAAAGGAGACGGAGCGGAGAGAGAGTGGACACTTTACGAAAAAGGAAAAAGAGGAAAGAATGGCAACGAATAAGTGCGCTTCCTAGAGCGAAAGTTTGTTATCGTTTCCTTCTTTCTTCTCCTACATTATTTTTTCGAATTCTCGTGTACTTTGTATATTTTGGGATCCCTTTTTAGAAATGTTTTGAGAGATGGTATTGGTTTAGTTTTAACTGGAGATTTCACATATTCTTTTCTGACTGATCCGTGTTATCTCGAATTACAATGACTGTCAGATCTGGATGAATATATAAAGCTATATTACTCTATATTCTTTGAAGAAAAACAAGAAGTATAATCTTCAATGTCAATTATATGGTATTTTCATAAGTCCACTGTTTTTATATCTTATGGTATAAAGTCTGGTTGTGGTATTCTTCTCTGACCTAGTGTGTATTACTCTTATTAATAAAGCTGTTTTCTCTAAATCTCTTGTTGTCTGCTGTCTATGAATTTGAGAACTAATAAAATTATTCAACGCTTGGGGAAACTACAAATATATCGCTGTATGGATTTTAAAAATTATTTAAAAATCCGAGTTCTCGAGTATTATCTAGTGTAGATTATTACCAGCACATCATATTCCTCAGTCGACGGCCGGGTGCAATTCATTCACGTATATTTTCTCATTTATTATCAAGCAAACACTATATCCCTCTACCTTAATTCCTGTATATCAACCTTCAACGTAGAAGTCGAGGATGTACGGAATTAACCCAGAAGGTGGACCAATTATATTTAACATTACGATAAACAAGGATAACTTCCATAGTATCTTGGGTTACCCCATCTGCACCTCTATTCATGTTAATTTTTGTTGAAGCTAGCTAATACAACTCGTTTATCTAGTTTCATTAAGTTTTTTAAAATTAAGTTAATTCAAAAATCGAAATCGGTTTCTTCATAACTTTCCACTTTATTCACTTCTTTTCACTCAGCTTAGAAATCATATTTTGAGCTTCTTTGATCTCGTTTTGGAGTTGCTGAAGTTCGTCTTTGGTGAAAGTAACTGCAACTTCTTGTGGTACTTTCGATCCCGTTGGAATAGCTTTGATAACCAAATCGATCGCAGGTTCTTTGATCTTTCTTTCTTCGTTAGATTCCATGACGCCAGCAACGCTCCAATTCACCTCAACTATGTTCGGAGGACGGTAGCCGATAGTTTCGAGGTGTTTGATGAGTTCGTTGTGATATTTCTGAAAATGTCGAGATAGAATTACGAAAAAAAGAAGACCCTACCCCGTAGACAGAATCCAAAACTCCCATCTGTGGATCAACGGAGTTTACAGTCCTGCTGAATTCATCGGGAGAGATATTACGTCTCGCAGCCTCGATAATAAGTTTTCCAAAACCCGGAGTTTGAGAAGTGGAAGGAGGATCTAGAATATTCATATGTGAGACTTCCTGAAATAATATGTTCACTCACGGGATTGTTGGAGTAGACCTTTAACCCATTGTTCAGCACCGGCAGCTTGAGATTTGTCAAATAAATGGACAGATTCGGCAACAAACTTCGTGAACCCTTCACTCATCATGAAAACCCGGAGAAATAAAGTAAGTGAATTTGGTTACGAAAAATAGACTAATATTTCTAACACTAACAGAGTATCAATCTGATAGAACCGAAATCCAGATCTGATTTTGGAGAATGCTCAATTCATGAGCTTCAGAAGTTCGAATTGAAAAGGTTGAGTTCATATATGCTCATGTATAAATATACGAGAGCCGGAATTTTGGCGAAACGTGCTTTGCCAGGTTGGCGGTTTCGGAGTTTCACTCGTTTCATTTTTCTGTACCGGAGCTTCTTTCGATTTGATTTATTTCCATTTATTTAATCTTAATTACCGCACTTTGTTTATATGCGAGTTCGAACAGATGTATGTCGAGCTATCTTGCTCACCTCCCTGGTGTGGCTAGTCATCGATGTCCTCATCCTGTTCTACACCCTCGACAACTCCACGACGGAAAAAAGGTGAAATTACTTTTTGTTCTTTGCATCAAGTTAACCCATTTTAGAATTGCGTTCCGAGGACAACGTTCATTCAATTTGAAAGAAGATGGAGCAAAGAAGCAAATTCCAGTGGAAAATCCCGTAGGAAATCTGCCTGTGAAAGAACTTATCGATCCCGTTGCCGAGCAGACTTTAGAAAAGCTCTTATCTGGTTGGTATTTCAGATATCGATTTCTTTGACATTTCCTTTCAGAAACTGTTTTCGGATCCGATGGTCCTGGATCCAACGGCAATGGAGTCAGCATCGGGAACGACAAAGAAGAGAAGATGAAGGAAATGTTCAAACAAAACCAATTCAACTTGATGGCTTCGAATATGATATCTGTCAATCGATCTCTGCCAGATTTCCGTTCTCACAAATGCAAGAGCGACGCTGAACTTTATGATGTCAATAGTTTGCCCAAAGTCTCCATTATTATTGTCTTTCATAATGAAGCATGGTCTACTTTATTGAGAACTTTGCATTCCATCATTGCCCGAAGCCCTTCGAGTCTCCTGGAAGAGATTATTCTCATCGATGATATGTCCGAAAGAGGTACGTCACTTTTCATAGTTATCAAAATATTCGTTTCCTTTTTCAGATTACCTCAAGAAGCCATTAGATTTGTATCTCAAACGCTTACCAATAAGTGCTTATATTATCCATTTGACTGAGAGATCCGGATTAATTAGAGCCCGATTAGCTGGCTCTGACATGGCCAAAGGAAAAGTACTATTGTTCTTGGACGCTCACGTAGAAGTTACCGAAGGCTGGTTGGAACCTCTTCTCGTCCGAGTTGCCGAAGATCGAAAGAGAGTTGTGGCTCCTATTATCGACGTGATTTCTGATGACACCTTTGAATACGTCACTGCTTCCGATACGACTTGGGGTGGCTTTAATTGGCATCTAAACTTCCGATGGTATTCTGTCCCAGAGAGAGAAATGGAGAGAAGAAACCACGATCGAAGCACCCCCATCAGAACACCCACAATCGCTGGAGGTCTCTTTGCTGTCGACAAACAGTTCTTCTACGACATCGGAACCTACGACCAAGGAATGCAAGTCTGGGGAGGAGAGAACTTGGAGATCTCCTTCAGAGTCTGGATGTGTGGAGGTTCCCTCGAAATCCACCCCTGCTCCCGTGTTGGACACGTATTCAGGAAACAGACCCCGTACACGTTCCCTGGAGGCACAGCCAAGGTCATTCACCACAACACAGCGAGAACTGCCGAAGTTTGGATGGACGAATACAAGGAATTCTTCTACAACATGGTTCCGGCAGCAAAGCGTGTCGATGCTGGAGATGTTACTGAAAGAAGGAAACTTCGAGAAGGTCTACAATGCAAGACATTCCGATGGTATTTGGAGAATGTTTATCCAGAATCCCCAATCCCCGTCCATTTCCTGTCGATTGGACAAATCCGGAATGTAAAGTCGAATATTTGTTTCGACAGTTTGGGAAGAAAGAGCGGCGAAGACGCTGGAGTCAGTCCTTGTCATGGAATCGGTGGAAATCAGGTATGGCTTTTATGGGTTTTCAATTAGGAAAATAATCATTATAGGCCTGGAGTCTCACAGCAACAGGACAAATCCGTTCAGATGAAAATTGTATCGCCATCTCGTCTGGTTTCACTGCTTCAAATAGAATTCGTCTCGAGAAATGCTTCATTGGAAGAAACGACCGCCAAATATTCACCTATGATCCTAATACCGGAATTATTATGCATAGAAAGTCAGGTAGCTGTGTGGTCTTGAAGGACAGCAATTCCCTGATACTGGCAGAATGTAACGCCAGCGACCCGTCGATGCAATGGAATCTCGAAAATTACAAAGAACTTTGACATTAACATGTTTAATCTAATTTAATTTATTTTTCGTTCACTTAGTCATCTTTTCTTTTCCGCTTTCAAATCGGTAGTGGTTGTGAAGCATTCTATTAGATGCGGGTTGGACTTCTAATATTGTATTTATTTTCGACGTAATCGTGCCTTTGATTTCCCGAGTAAAGTATTGGAGAAAAATTGGAGTTGGGTGAATTTTTGAAATTGTTGAGCTTTTTAAAAATAAAATTCATTTTAGATATACCGAGTTTTTAATTTTGCTTGCATTTACTAGTTCCTTCTCACTTCATGGTTGTCAGTAGTATATAATGGGCGTTTCTGGCTCACCTGAAATTCCTTCCATCACCTGCCGAGACCACAGCTCATTAAATCATGTACAAATTGCTAAAAAAATAACATTATTTAGTAATAATGCTATGCAAAATCATATTGGATAACGAAATGGGTGAGCCAGAAACGCTCGTTGCATTTTTGATGGCCTCTAAAGAAGCCTCAAATGTAACTCAGATTCAATAAATCGATAAAAGAAATATTTATTGAAAGCACCAGAAAAAGTACTAAAAATGATAAAAGATTTCTTGACCGTCATCTACATCAGCATACTTCACCTGAAATTGATTAGCTTATGTTATTTTATAATAGTCAAAATACTTACAAAAAATGGAATTATCCCGTGAATTGAGAGTCGTCTTCGGTTTGCTAAGTGATAGACGATGTCTTCCACACTAAATTAAGGAATTAGTAATTATACAATATAACATTTAAAATAACTTACAGCTGATTCCCTCGACCATTGAAACGATCCACATTAGGTTGAGGAAAGGCAACAGGCATTCGCAAATAATGCCGATGGAAGTGAGCGTGCATCTAAAATAAAGATGTACATAAATATATTATATAAAGAAAACTTACACTTTCAACAAATTGGCCAGATTCAGCTTCGATTCGACTGACGAATTCTTCCAACGTGAGCGATCTTCCTTCACTTATCTTCAGGCTTGGGTCTGGTGAGCTTCCTCCAGAAGACGAAGTGTCATCATTTGCATTGAATTTAGTTGTGATCCTTCTACCATCACCAAGCGTTCTTTGACGTTCTCCTTGAAAAGCCGTCGTGAAAGAAAATTTAAAAACAAAAGATTAAATTAAACGTAAAACAAGAAACATGAGCAAACGAATAAACTGAAAAACAGAGCAAGTCAAGTTGGAATATAATGCCAAAATAAACGAAAGGTGCGCAAATTTGAATGCGTACATACAAGGGAAAATATCTACACTTTGTCCTATTGTTTAGTTGTAGTTTTAAATCTTATAATGTCCATGAGCTAATGTGTTAATTTTATTCTTACAAATATATCTTTTAAACTCTTCTTTATCATCTTCATGCAAAGCAACTTTGTTTTGTTTTAAGGTATAAATCTGGTGCTTCTTTGCTTGAATCATGAATTGCTCTTTACCAGTAACCTTTCTTCCCATACCTTCGGAAGGGAATTTCGATGACTAGTTCGTTTACTGTGAAATTAATTGTAATTTATTTCGTTTTTCATAAAGAGTAATAAATTCGTTTTTTGTAGATTTCTCGACGCCCCGAAGACCTAGAGACCCCGGACCTCGACCATCGGATTCCCCTCGACGAGATCTATCTCCCCATACCTTCGGAAGAGAATTTCGATGACTAGTTCATTTACTGTGAAATTAATTGTGTTAAAGTTTCTTTTATTTAAAGTGTAATTATTTCGTTTTTTGCAGATTTCTCAACGAGGAGTTGAGCTAGAGATCCCGGACCTCGACCATTCGATCACTCTCGCCCGAATCTAGGACAGCTGGATTTCGCCCACCACCCACTTATACCACTGCTCATTAAATCATGTACAAATTGCTAAAAAAATAACATTATTTAGTAATAATGCTATGCAAAATCATATTGGATAACGAAATGGGTGAGCCAGAAACGCTCGTTGCATTTTTGATAGGCTCTAAAAAAGCCTCAAATGTAACTCAGATTCAATAAATCGATAAAAGAAATATTTATTGAAAGCACCAGAAAAAGTACTAAAAATGATAAAAGATGTCTTGACCTTCATCTACATCAGCATACAGCACCTGAAATTGATTAGCTTATGTTATTTTATAATAATCAAAATACTTACAAAAAATGGAATTATCCCATGAATTGAGAGTCGTCTTCGGTTTGCTAAGTGATAAACGATGTCTTCCACACTAAATTAAGGAATTAGTAATTATACAATATAACATTTAAAATAACTTACAGCTGATTCCCTCGACCATTGAAACGATCTACATTAGGTTGAGGAGAGGCAACAGGCATTCGCAAATTACGCCGATGGAAGCGAGCGTGCATCTAAAACAAAGATGTACATAAATATATTATATAAAGAAAACTTACTCTTTCAACAACTTGGCCAGATTCAGCTTCAATTCGACCGACCAATTCTTCCAACGTGAGCGATCTTCCTTCACTTATCTTCAGACTTGGATCTGGTGAGCTTCCTCCAAAAGACGAAGTGTCATCATTTGCATTGAATTTAGTTGTGATTCTTCTATCATCACCAAGCGTTCTTTGACGTTCTCCTTGAAAAGCCGTCGTGAAAGAAAATTTAAAAACAAAAGATTAAATTAAACGTAAAACAAGAAACATGAGCAAACGAATAAACTGAAAAACAGAGCAAGTCAAGTTGGAATATAATGCCAAAATAAACGAAAGGTGCGCAAATTTGAATGCGTACAAACAAGGGAAAATATCTACACTTTGTCCTATTGTTTAGTTGTAGTTTTAAATCTTATAATGTCCATGAGCTAATGTGTTAATTTTATTCTTACAAATATATCTTTTAAACTCTTCTTTATCATCTTCATGCAAAGCAACTTTGTTTTGTTTTAAGGTATAAATCTGGTGCTTCTTTGCTTGAATCATGAATTGCTCTTTACCAGTAACCTTTCTTCCCATACCTTCGGAGGGGAATTTCGATGACTAGTTCATTTAATGTAAATTTATTTCGTTTTTCATAAAGAGTAATTATTTCGTTTTTTGTAGATTTCTCAACGCCCCGAAGACCTAGAGACCCCGGACCCCGACCATCGGATTCCCCTCGACGAGATCTATCCTCCCATACCTTCAGAAG